>BQKN01060984.1:0-17861 GCA_022839385.1 Asparagus kiusianus | reverse complement strand
GTGTTTACTGTCTCGCACGCGAGACAGCTTTCAAAGGTTCAGAAACTATTTTATAACCGCCGACACGTGGCCACAAACTGTTCAGGAACGTGGGAAACGTCGTGGGCGAGAATCACGTTGATAACTGCCAAAATAACAAAGTTTTAAAACATGAAAAGGTAGTTACAAGAAAGCTGTCGGGCAGTTGAATATTTCCGAGATAGTATTTACTATCTCGAAACCCGAGACAGTGTTTACTATCTCGGAACCCGAGACAGTCTTTACTGTCTCGGCTGCCGAGACAGCAAACACTGTCTCGAAAACAGTTATTTGTTCAGGGGCTATAAATACCCCCCTGAGATTGATTTTTGAGGAGGCTGATCAGAGAGCATTAGAGGAGCAGGGGCGGAGCATTTTTGGAGCAGACAGAGCAGAGTACTTGAGCTTCTGGCAATTTCTTGAGATTCGAGCTTTGACTTGATCTTAAGAAGAGTGATCATCTTACTTTGATAAGATATTCACTTCAAATTCCTACTTCGATAAACGAAGGAAGAATCCCCAAAGCCTTCACGATTCAATCAGAATCTGTGATTCGGTGGTCCACGGGCTAACGCACCCCCGGCACAGGCAAAGATCCCACGCAAGTAGCGATCCAAACAACGATCCTGCGTTTGTTTCTAAAAAGTTATAATTTTCCTTTTGTTGTGAAAGAGAAGTCTTATAAAAAGGCTATTTCTTTTGAATTTGTTGTAATCGACCGAAGATATAATGAATTCCACAACAAAACTAACTTTTGACGAAAACAAACTGGCGACCACAGTGGGAGCCAACGGTCTCACTGCCGAGACCGTTGTGTCGTAGCCGATCAAGATACCGATTGAATCTACGGTCGAGTACGAATTTGACCAAGCAAAATTTGAGGAATATCTGTCATCCTCATCCTCAAAGTCTTCATCGCCTCACAAATGCAGGAAGATTTCATCTTCTAAGAAGGTTTTTAAGTTTTTGACTCCGTCGAACACTACAGATGAAGACTCTCGCTTGATTGTTGCTGAGGATTCTACTCGCAACCTCTCTGCTCATAATAACTCTTCTCCAATTAAAGAGTCATTGAATCAAAGCTCGCCGGCACTAACGAAGAGGGCTCGTCAGAGACAACGTCAGCGCCACGCTCGCCAACTGGCTAAGGATTTGGAACAAACCGACAAGGTTCGTTATCACGTGGACCTAGAGTCGAGAAGGTATCGAGTGGTTCAGTTGTCTCAATGACTAATCACTCATATCTCTGATAAACTAGCGACGGAAGAATGGACTCTCATCAATGTTTTCGTCAAAAGTTGCTTTCATTGATGATTCCATTAATCTTCTTTTGATTACAGAGAATTACAATGAAAAAATAAGAAAATTACAACTTTTAAAGAAAATAACACAGAATTCGTTTATCGAATACTGCTTTTGTGGGACTTTGCCTGTGCCGGGAACGCTTTGGTTCGTGGACCACCGAATCTCAGATCGTGAGAGGGGGGCGTATGATTCTTCCTTCGTTATCGAAGTCAGAATTGAAAACGATATCTTATCGATGTAAGATAGTCGTTCTTCTTGAAAACAAGTCTAAGCCTGAATGTCAAGGAATCGCTCCAGGAACTGAAATCTCTGCTCTCTCTGCTCTGGAATGCTCTAACAAATGCTCGATCCCCGTCAGAAGTGACCCTAGGGGGTATTTATAGCCTCAGGGGTCTGTAACTGCAAAAACACAACTCAGCAATAAATCAGTACGGCGCGACAGTGTTTTACTGTCTCGCTGGTCGAGACAGCATTTGCTGTCTCGCCCAGCGCGACAGCAAATTTGCTGTCTCGCCCAGCGAGACAGTAAAATGCTGTCGCGCCAAACGAATATTTCGGCAGTTTTCGCTGTAACTGCCTCCCCACGTTTCAAACTCCGTTATTTTGGCAGTTATCCACGTGATTTTCGCCCACGTTGTTTCCCACGTCCCCTGACAGTTATTGGACACGTGTAGGGCAGTTATTGGGGTGGTTATTTGACCATTTCAATGCTGTCTTCAGCAATTTTACTGTCTCGCTGGCGAGACAGCAAATACTGTCTCGCTGGTCGAGACAGCAAAAGACTGTCTCGACCGGCGAGACAGCAAAATACTGTCTCGACCGGCGAGACAGCAAAAGACTGTCTCGACCGGCGAGACAGCAAAAGACTGTCTCGCTGGCGAGACAGTAAAAACTGTGTTTTGGGTGATTTTCCCAGTTTTGAGAGATTTTCTGTGTTTGGATATCTATTGGCATTTTTTGACGCCTACAGATACCCCCTCCAAAGTATTCCAGACGTATTCTTTTATAGAAAAGTCTGGGATGCTTTGGATAAGATAGATTTTACTTACGATCCCTTCAATGCTTGGTTGAGTAGATCGTGTATCAGGATTTGCAAATGGCTTCAACCTTTGACCTCTTCTGTATTTAGTCTATTCAGTTCTTTGTAGAATAGCTAATGTTCTTCCGGCGTCGCGTTTATCGCTTGACCGTTGTTGAGATCTTGAATCGAAGCTGGTATTTGTTCTTGTAGGTCCAACTCTTGTCATTGAATTGACACATTCATTGAAAATTCAACAGGTTATCCTTAAGAATATTCAGATTAATATTCTCCAGGAACTTCCTATTGGGTGTGGGAAACAGTTTAGACTCGTGTACCCATTGGAGTATCCATCTGTATCGCATTTTATTTTTGATCAAGAGAACATCTGCCGTTTCATGCTGTGAGGTAGTGTTTATGATCTCTGTGGAGAAAAAGTGTTTACTGCTTCGTGGCGCAAGACAGCTCTACAGTATTTGCCGTCTCGTTCAGCGAGACAGCATTTGCTGTCGCGCTCGGCGAGACAGCATTTGCTGTCGCGCTAAGCGAAACAGAAGGTATAAAATCGGGACTTAGGGTTTTTAGGGCTTTTTCTGGGCGATTTTAGGCGCGATTTCTGGCGATTTCTGAGGCGATTTTCGATCAGATCTTCTCCTCTTCTTCTCCCCTGCGTTTCTGATTTGTGTGGAGCTTTCGTTTGTGAAGATTCCAATTGGATTTGTGAAGGTTTGTTTCCCCCCTTTTCTTCAAAAATCTGATTTTCTTGAACTGTGGCGATTGTCTGTGTTGCTTCGGTTGTATTTGCCCAATTTTTTGTCGATTTCATGTTCAAAGCCCTAACTTTCTCTCATATTTCATTGTAGATCCCATAATCATTATGTCGCCACGTAAATCCAAGGGTTCTCGAAGCCGTTCGACTGTTCAGTCCCCTGAGGAGGCTGTCCCTGCTGCCGCTTCGCATGGGGGTATACCTCTTTCATCTTTTCACAACTTTAAATACTGCATTTCATCAATTTCATATATATATATGCCTGTATTTGTATGCAGATCCTCGTTTGTATCCTTTGAGATACCTTCGAGAAGAGCCGGCATCCTCCTTTGAGGGGATCGACGCTTAAAAGTGTTCGTTTTGCTTGGACAAAACACACTTCAGAACATACAGGGGCGATTTTATATCAACCCACATGTGTTAAAAGGTTTTGATATGCCGTTATAATGTCCGTGTATAGCGACGCATATCTCCTTTATACATGTGGGAGATGATAAATCGTCACGCCTGTTATGAAATAGCGATTATATCTTATAGAATAAGATGTACCGCTTTTTCCATAATTTTAGGAGTATCCTCACACCATTTACGTGTATGTTTTCTTTATCAGTCCAATTTCCTTCTACTGCCATTCCTGCTGATGCGGTTACTGGTCGGAGTGGTATTATTCATTCTCTTTATGAGGGATTACCCTTAATAGAGTCCGCTCCTCAATTTAAACCGGATTATAGTGAAGGAGCTAGAGAACTGATTCAGCGAGGTAGTTGCCGTATTCTGCGACGGATAATCACTGACACCCCTCTGATTTCAGAACGAGATGATAACAAATATATAAGAAAGCCGGATTTCTTGTTTGGTGACGCCATAAAGGATCCGGGGGTCGCATTCTGCAAGCCCGCACAATGGTTACATCAAAGTGGGTCATCCTTCTTATATTTGCCGCTGATCCCTCGGGACCATTCGCTATTAAAGTTCAGAAATTTATCGGTTAACCGCGAAATGTTCTGGAGATTAACTGAAAATCATGAGAGCGTTCACTGTGGTTTCATTGGAAAGGAGGCCACTCCAGGTTCAAGTGAGAGAACTTCTATAAGAGGGCTTCATCCAGGTGTCTTAGGACTAGATAATATACCCCACAATGAAACAACATCGTGAGCAAACATAGTGAAGAACCGGTTAGCGGCAGCGGGGAAAGTATTACCCAAAGAGAGTTTCAGATGTTATGGGTGGGTCCATTACTTTGGAGAGAAATGGTGGTGGACCAGAATGACTCGTTACGTCTTGGAACGTTGGAAGCGAGAGTTAACCGAATTGGGGTTGATGGTTCCGATCCGTGCTACCATGAGTGGCCTGCAGATTAGTGTGGGTCATTTCCTCTGTCTGTTCGAGATCTACAACCCGGATACTAACACCTTCTTTACCAAGAATGAGGAACTCGGACTACCGTTACATGAGATGATGCAGGTTTCTGGTTTGCCGTTGGGTGATATTCCATATCAAGAGTTCTTCCCAACTACCAATCAGTTGAATAAGATAAAGGATCAGTCAGCTGTGACTCATGACGTTTTATGGGAGTTGACTTGTCATTATCACATAGCTACGGCTGAGATGGACACCAAGGCAAGGAGGAAGTCTCCTCAAATCAGCTTAAAACAATTCGCCGATTATCTATTCAAGAATCTAGAAGACCGTTCGAAGGATGTATGCGGATTGTCTCCAATGAGTCAAGATGAAATCAACCGGCTGTTAGAGAAAACGAAGGCCCAGACTTATACCTCTCACTCAGAAGATGGGTTTCCGCATGGGACAAAATTTCGCTCTTATTTGTGGCAAGCTGGTGTTCCAATCAGCTCTACCGCTCTGCTGGCTGGTTTCCTGGCATTGTGGCTGAAGAGATGCGTAGTTCCCCACCAATCCTCTGATATAATGCCAATGGAAGTATTGTATCCAGCCGTCCAGTTAGCTACAGGTCGCAAATTATCCTTGCTTCCTGCTATGATGGCTGCCATTCACAGTGGATTACGACAGTTAATCACTGCGTTTACTCAGGAGAAGAAGAAACCCTCCGCCAATTTATCAGTTCCAAAGCTGGAATTGCCATATACATACTTAATGGCCTGGTTAGTGCTTCACCGACCAGACTTAATGGAAGCTCCGGCGGAGGTAAATCCCAACGTTCCTTTGTTGCAGAACCTTGAAGCTTGCAGATGGATCAAACATCGAGAACCGGATATAATGATTCAGTTCAGAATTCACAAGTGTTGGGAATTCTACCCCTGTTTCCCTCAATTCTCCGGTACCTACAACGCTACTTTATTGGATGCTGAAGATCCAAGGCAGAATCACACTGTTTTGGATATCGGGTGCTTCAGATGGTTGATGAATATTCGACCCGGTTACCTATTGTTCAGGGTGAGAGATACTTGTCTCATTGAACCCTACCTCCCATGCCGATTTGCTCGTCAATTCGGCTATGATCAAATATATGTCGGCAACCCGAATCGTCACTTAAACTTTCGTGGAGGACTTATCGACGGAGCGAGAGCTTGGTTCTGGAGTATTGCCGGTTTGTACAAACGCCGAGTTCGATCTCCCCTTGGAAATACCACCTCTACGGATGACATTTTTATTTTGTAAATGGTTGCTTGTTGCTAACACCACCACCCGACACCAGAGAATGCAGGAACCAGTAGAAGAGGCAGCCCCGCGACGTTCAAGCAGAGCGACACGTGACGTTACGCCTTCAACTCAGAAGAAAGAGGCTGCTGAATCATCGAGAAAGGGAAAAGAACCGGCTCGTTCAGCTAATAGTGAAGAAGACTTTGATTCTGAGGAGACGGAGACTTCCGAGGAGGAGGGCAAAAGCTCAAGTTCCGATGAAAGATCAGGTCTTCCTGATTCTTTCTTTGAAAGAGGACTTGTGCGTCCATCTGCTGCGTCTACTCGACCATCAGATGCTCCAAAAAAGAAGAGAGAGAGAGTTGTTATGGAACATCCGAACCGAATGACAGTAGAGGTTCTTAGTTGTGATGAAGAGGATGAAGAAGATATAGTGCCTATTGCTCTTCGGCCAAGATCCCGACCTTCTGCTCAAGCTCAAACTCAAGCCTCTCCCAAAGCTGAATTACGTACTAAGCATCGTCATGAAGAGTCTGGGGTTATGGATGAAGTGCGTTCATCGAAAAGGCAGAAGAAATCCGCCTCCAAACCCCGTGTTCGTCTTCCGGCTGTAGAGGAGACGTCTGCTCACAATGCTTCTTCAGATGAGCAAGGTAACTATTTGTTTTTGTCGCTCTTACATTTATTTGTATACTCAAACTCATTTTATGTTCAACTTCTGTAGGGAGCCGAGAGGAAGGAGAACTGCGTGTTGATGCTGCTTCTCCCGGAGGTATGGAGACCGAGGAGACCAGCTATGTCCAACAGATGCAGGATGCTTTGAAAGAAGGACCAGCTGGTATTCCACCACCTCCTGAAATGGATCCCTCAGCTACGGACACAGGTACTGATCTTTCTCCTCTGGGAAGAGAAATCCGAGAAATGAATGAGTCGGACCGTGTGCCTCCTCTAATGACCTGTGTGCTTTCTATTCTTTTAGCTAAACTAAAAGAAGTTGGCACAAGTAGCGAAGCTGCTGAAGTTGTCCCGACGGACAAAGGTAAAATTAACCTTCATCTTGAGCAAATTCACCTGAATTCATATGTTATTTACAATTCAATGTACTTCCTGTAGATATCGTAACGAGCGAACTAGCAGAAGGAGGAATCGCCCATACTCCTAAGATCGATGACTTCTCTGATTTTGATTATAATATTGATGTTTTAGAGAGCGATCACCAGAAAATTTCCGATTTGTTGTTTGGGAAAGACACTAGTGCGGCTACAGAATCAACGGTTGGCGCTGGTTTAACAGAAGCAGGTCCTTCTGAGAGTAAGGCTTCTATTCTGTAAACTTCTCACCTTGCATTTTCTAACTTGATTAATCGTATAAATGTTTGAATTATAGGACCAGCCGTCGAAGCTGATACAACTACAATCACTGGAACGACTGATCAGCCAGAGGGTCGTGAGCTCGTGCCATGGACAGGAACTGAGGTTGATTTGCAATCATTAGTTCTTAAATCTCAACCTCGTACTCCTATGGACCCCATGATGATAGAAGTCACTGTCACTCCCCAGATTAGTCCAGTCGCAACAAAAGCAAGACCAACTGAAGAAGTTGGTACATCGGCTGATGTTGTGCCCAGAGCTGGTAAGTTTTGCCCATGACTAGTTTCAAATTTCGAATTATCATTCCATTATGATCATCGTAATCTTTTTGTTTGTAGAATCCCCTCCTAAGGAGCCTCTTAATTTGGACCCGCCGTCTTCTGAGGCTTTAGTTGAAAAACCATCTGATATAGCGGGTACATCAACAGCTACCGTTCTTGAATCAATCTTGGTTGTTCAGGAACCCGGACTACCATTCATGGGTGAACCAAGTCATATTGAAGGCTCTTCTGTTGAACTTGGTATGTTTCATCCTGTTGTTTTGTATGCATATATATGTTCTGTACTGACTTATTTTCCCTCATCGTAGTTCCTTCATCATTGTCAGATCAAATCCAAGCGTTATTGGTTGATGACGATCCTAATAAATCTGTTATCTGCTCCAATCTCCAAGGCTTCATCTCTTTTCTGAATTCCATGGTTGATCGTATTCTCTCCAACAGATCGTATTTTGAGAGTTATAAAAAATCTTTTGAGCGTTTTATATCAGGGTTCAGAGATGAAGGGTATAACAATTTGGCCGATTCAGTCAATGCTTATTTGGTTGATTTGAAGCAACATATTGAACTTCTGCAAACTCTTCGCACTAAAGGCGTACCCTTCTATATCGCTTCTCACATAGAATCCCGGCTGCAATCGTGGCGTGATTCCCAGAAAATGGCCAACTGTGAACTCCAAAAGTTAAAAGCCTATAGTCACCAGCTTAGAGCGAATATTGGTAAAAGAACGCAGGCTAAGGACAATGTACGCCGGGATTTAGAATCGAGCCGAGCGGAAATAGCTCGCCTAGAGGAGGAACTTGCAATGGCCAAGGATGCTTATGATGTCTTAGAGTCCGAGTTGGCGCGAGAAGTTCATATTGAGGAAGACCTGTTACAGCAACTAAACCTTCAAGATAAAGTAATTGCTGATAAGGAACAAGAGGTTGCTGCGCTTCAAAGTGTTGATGAAGAAGCTTTCAAGATTAAATTGACGGCTGAGCTTGAACAGACTTATACATTAGAGCTGTCAAAACTTGAAGATCAGATTAGTCAATATAAGCTTTTGTAATTGGAGAACATATATCTTTGTCTTTGTTTGAACATGTTTAGTCAATATAATGAACTCTTTTTTGCTCATTGAGATTTTATTATGATTACTCATTTTTGTTTAGAATAAATAACCATAATACTTATAGGATTTTTGGCAAATCCTCAGCCGTCAACGGATTTGATATGCCTTTACCGATACCGTTTGAGTCGGGCTAGTATGTGAATTATCTAAGTCCGTTTCACATATAACGTTGGGCTAAAAGACTTAAACTCTTTTAGACTTTATACTACAACATTGAATGTGTAGGCTACATGTGTTAGATATAGGCTTATCTCTAATAAGGGATAGAGATAACATCCCCCATGCGTGAATGACATGGATTTTAAAGTATGAAGAGGTTGTGTTTTCTGTGTACGAAAATGAACCCAAATTTGTGAGGAAAGAACTTGGATATTCCAGTTCAGAGTCTCTTGTTTGTTGGTAGAGAAAAACCCAGAATTGGAAAGGAATAATTTCATATTCCATTTTCCTGTCCCTTGTTTGTTGGTAGAGATAAACCCAAAAATGGAGGGGGATAATTTCATATCCCAACTCCTGGTCTCTTGTTTGTTGGTAGAGATAAACCCAGAAATGGAGAGGAAGAATTTTATATTCTATCTCCTGGTCTCTTGTTTGTTGGTAGAGATAAACCCAGAATCGGAGAGGAAGAATTTTATATTCTATCTCCTGGTGCAGAGGAAACTCAAAGTGGGGTTTCCACTTAGAGAATCCGGATTGGTTTGAATAATCCTAACTGTCATAAGGTTTGATTATTCGGTTTGTGGACCTCTCGTTCCTGGAACGAATCGAGAGGGGATTTTGGCTTTGGTCCTAACTGTAGTAAGGTTTGACCAAAAGAGGAGAAAGAGTAGGGTGCAAATGACAATGAGTTTGTTGATTTGCACAAATTATTTGGTGGGAAATTTTGATTTCAAATATGAGAATTTGACAGACAGATGACCTTTGGTCGATCTGATCGGTGGGGTTTTCATGGTGAGGGGTTATGAATCATCAATTCTCCCTCTCCATGATTGCGTTATGGCGTTTTGTGAGGAAAGATTAATTGTTATTAAATCTCATCTCAACAAAAGGTGATAAGAGAGTCTTAATTATTTTCATCATAATTAAGAATGGATTATTCACATGATCATTTTCTATTAAGAATAATCAACTGATACCAGGTTATCCTGAAACATCCCATATAGGATTCTTTAGGAACTTCCCGTTTTACATAGGTTATCATGAACGTATTATGGGTAATACTTTTTCAGGAACTTCCCATTTATTGGCATCATCAATTTGTTACCGCCTTGAGTGACCAGACGGTACGCACCATTTGAATAGACTGTTTCTATCACGAACGGCCCTTCCCATTTGGGTTCAAACTTTCCTTTCTTCTTGGAAGTGAGGATCATAGGTCTTCGGACGGCCAGAACTAGATCTCCTTCTTTAAAACTTCGTCGTCGGACCCTTTTATCAAAAGTCCGAGAAATTCTAGCTTGATAAAACTCGATCTGTTGCTGAGCTTCCAAGCGTTTTTCGTCTAACATCTCTAACTCCTCGAGACGTTTCTGATGATGTTCTTCCGTCGTCATTCCCGTTGTGAGAGCAATGCGGAGAGAAGGAATCTGTATTTCCAACGGTAGGACAGCTTCACATCCATATGTTAAGGCATATGGGGTCGTTCCGGTAGGTGTACGGACAGTCGTGCGATAAGCCCATAGGGCTTCACCGAGTTTGTCGTCCCAATCTTGTTTATTGGTTTTCACCAATTTTGCCAAGATTTTGATGATAGTCTTGTTAAAAGCTTCAGCCAATCCGTTAGCCGTAGGGTTATAAGCTGTCGATGAAACGTCCTTAATCCCGAATTTGCCGCAAAATTTGATGAATGCGTTGCTGACGAATTGAGGACCATTATCATGCACTATTCGCCTTGGGACACCATACCGATATATGACATGGTGTTTGATAAACTTGATGACATCATTCGTCTTTACTTCTCTAAGTGGAACTGCTTCCGCCCATTTCGAGAAATAATCTGTGATTGTTAAAATGAAGCGGTCCCCTTTAACCGAAGGTGGAAAAATAGGACCTACGATATCCATGCCCCAAGTTTCGAATGGCCACAACATCGCCGATGGGTGTAAATACTCGGGAGGTTGGTGCATATAATTTGCATGTAACTGACATACTTCACATCGTCGTGCGTAGTCGACTGCGTCTTTTACCATAGTTGGCCAATAATACCCGATTCTTCTAAGTCGATCACAGAGTTTAGGACCGGGTTGATGTGCACCGCATATTCCATTATGCGCCTCTTTGAGTGCTTGTTCCGCTTCTTTACCGGATAGACAACGAAGTAAAAGACCGTCGTATGATCGTCGATACAACATTTGCGATGTGGCGTTATAGTAAAATCTCGGTGCTCTTCGCCGAATTGATTCCTTTTCTCTTACATCTTCAGGTAATATACCATGTAGGACGTAGTCTATAATTGGGAAACACCAATCTCGAACCTCAGGTTCAACTCCTGTTGAGTATACTTCTTTAACATCCGAGTCATAGATTGGAACGATAAGCTGGTGAGTTCTCACTGTAATCAATTGTTCTGTTTCGGGAGGTTGAGCCAATGATACTGATAATGCCGCCAATGCGTCTGCATACGCGTTTTGGAGACGTGGAACATACTCAATGAAAAATCCTTCAAACGAGTTTGCCATCTCAATGGCCACCTGATGGTATGGAATCAGGTCTGGACTTCTGACTTCATACTCTCCTCGTATTTGATTAACTACCAGTTGAGAATCTCCAAAAGCTTCAAGGTATTCGACCCCCAGCTCTTTGGCGAAATTGAGTCCAATTATTAAGGCGTTGTACTCGGCCACATTATTGGAACATGGTCCGGTCAACGAATATGCTCTAGGCAAGACATGCTTTTCTGGGGAAACTAAAACTACCCCCACTCCTGAGGAAATTTTAGAACATCCGGGTGCGCTTGCCACATTGGCTGCACGAGAAGCCCCGTCGAAGTACAATTGCCACACTTGTTGATGTGAGGTGGTGTTAACTTCATGGGTTTCGTCTGGCAGATCATCGTACAACTCGACTATATCCTTCGTAGGATTTTCCGCCAAAAGATCGCATATAGCTCGTCCCTTAACTGACTTTTGTTGCTTGAAGTATAAGTCATATTGCGATAAGAGTAAAGCCCATCTAGCTAAACGCCAATTCATGGAGGCCGGCTGGGTCATGAATACGCGGACAGGATTTATGTTGGAGATGACATAAATCGTCTGCCCCACTAAATAGTGTCGCATTTTCTGGACAGCAAATACCAACGCAAGACATTCCTTCTCGATCATTGGATAGCGAGATTCAGCTCCTACCAATGTGCGACTCAGATAATATACCGCTTGTTCGTGACCGTTATCGTCGTCTTGTGCAAGTAATGCACTTAACGAATGGCTCGTCGCTTTGACGTAAATCAAAAACGGTTTGCCCGATTTCGGTGCAACGAGAATAGGTGGGTTCGCTAGATATGCTTTAATATCTTCGAACGCCTTCTGACATGCTTCATCCCAAACGAACGACACGCCTTTCTTTGCAAGTTTAGAGAATGGTTGACATTTTCCGGACAAATTTGATATAAACCGACGGATATACGCCAATCGCCCCTGAAATCCTCTGAGTTCTTTAAGATTTCTCGGGGGTTGCAGCTCATTTATCGCCTTCACTTTGTCAGGATCAATATGAATACCTTTTGTGGTGACGACGAATCCAAGAAATTTACCGCTCGACATCCCTAGGAAGGATTTAGTCGGGTTCATCTTTAACTGATGAGCTCTCATAAGATCAAACATTGTCTTCAGATCTTTAATGTGGTCATTCTTATCACGACTCTTAACGACCAGGTCATCAACATAGCATTCGACGTTCTTCCTAAGATGCTCTTGAAAGATTTTCGTCATTGCTCGTTGGTACATGGCGCCAGCATTTTTTAAACCAAAAGGCATAACAGTATAACAAAAGACCCCCATAGGTGTTCTGAATGTTGTATGCTTTTCATCGTCTGGGTGCATCTTGATCTGATTATACCCTGAGAAACCATCCATAAATGACATTCTCTCGAATCCGCATGTATTGTCGATAATGACGTCCGTAATTGGTAAAGGGAAGTCATCTTTAGGACAGGCGGCATTCAGATCTCTGAAATCGATACAGATCCTGATCTTTCCGTTCTTTTTAAGAACTGGAACAATGTTAGCTAGCCATTCAGGATGTTGTTCTTCTCTGACAAAACCTGAGTCGATCAATTTCTTAACTTCAGTTTCTATTGCCTCCATAATTTGTGGACGAAACCGTCTTTGTTGTTGTTTGACAGGTTTGACATCCGATTTTATGTTAAGGGTGTGCATTGCTACGTTCGGATCGAGTCCCGGCATATCTTCGTAGTTCCAAGCAAAAACGTCGATATATTCTCTAATGAGAGCGACTAGCTCTTCTTTTTCGTCTGGTGGAAGATTACCGCTGATAAATATAGGTTTAGGATTAGTTTCGTCACCCATATTAATTTGGACTACTTCATCCTCAGTAGGAGGTTCTCTTTGTTCAAATCGATCGCCATATTGGATGTTCATGTAATGCGTCCACGGGTCTTCCCAAATAGGTAATTGATCGTCTTCTTCAGTTGTAGAAGGATCGACTGTCGCCATGTTCGACATTAGGGCTTTGAATCTCTCTCCGATGCTTGTGTCAGAGTCCCACATTGAAGTGTCGGATGAATGCCCGCTTCCATTTATCAATTGGCTAATGATCTGTTGGCAATCTTCGTCATCAGATGACGAATTATAACCCAGACCTCTATTATGACTATAATAATTATCCGGTTTTCCTTTTGGTACATAGGTAGAACGGGGTGGAACCCTAACTCCTTGACCAAAATTAAGACCTTCACCAAGCGAGAGGTCATAGCCTTGGTTCTCCATGTAATCATTAGCTTGCTAACTATATCGAGAAAAATGCCATCCAGGCTTTTCATCATCTGAATTGCTATCCAAGAAAAGATTAGGAGATGGGGATGGATTCCCCTTCCCAAAGATCACATCTTTTTCACCCCCTGTCTTTGCAGGTAGGATCCACATTGTTCCGTCTGAATTTTGCAGATATTTCGTCGCCGTGCAAGACGAGCGAATTGGCATGTGTAGATTAGGATTATCACACAATTCCTGCATAACATTATCAAGACAAGGCAAATACTGTAAATCATCCTTTATTATTTCATCGGCAAGTTGCCAGTTACAACTTTCGTCCGACGATTCATCACCGTCAAGATCGATTACAAGAGGTTCAATGTCATTTATTACAAGACCTTCACTATAATCGAGCCCAGCTTCGGTATCAGCTTCTTCTCCGCTGTCCGTGCCATGGGCCGATGGTTCAGTATCGGACTCAGCACCATACAGAAGGGAGTCAGTAAAATAGTTTTCTAACCCCTTGAATGGTTGCTTATCCGCGACCACCGTCTTGACCTCCTCATTAGTGTCGACATACTTCAGACACTGATGGAGAGTAGAGGGAACTATAACATTACCGTGGATCCATGGACGACCCAACAATAAATTATAGGAAGTTTCTGCATCGATCACATAGCAGGTGACCTCAGACTTCAAATCTCCGAGTTGACACTTCACCCGGATTTTTCCTAACGGTCTTGATCCGCTAGTGTTGAATCCATAAATGACAGTTCCCGTTGAAGCTAACTTGCTGGCGGGAATTCCGAGGTGGTACATCAACCGGAGTGGCATGATGCTAACAGCGGAACCCGGATCGACTTGGATCCGGTTGACCGTGCTCGAACCGATATATCCTGTGAAATATAACGGCCTATCATGCTTTGAATTCCTGACTTGCATGTCTTCTTTTGTGAAAGCGATGCAAGGGAATTTGGTGGCTGCCAGATTACAATGCTGCACCGACGACTCTGGCTCTTCAGGAGTTGGTTTGATCTGAGTGAGGAATACCTCAGAATCAGCCAAGGCTTCTTGCAATGCTATCCTGGTTTCCTTCGAGAGGCGTAATAACTCGTACAGTGTGATCCTTGCTGGGATATTGGCTAACTGAGTCATTACGTCGAACCGGTATGGTGCATTTGAACTTTCCGGTTTGTCTCGTCCAATTGGTTTATTGAAACGAGACTGCTTCGGAATTTGAACTTCTTTGGGTTGAGGTTCCTTTTCTTTCTGCTTAACAACTCTCTGAGGTCTCTTGGTTGCTACGGGTGGGGTCGTATCCACCCCTAGTTCTGCCAGAGTTTTACCATTAGGATTAGGAGCTTCAGGATATTGGTAATGGTATTCATTTCCACCCCTTGTCGCGAAGACTTCATGCTCTTCATCAGAAAGTGGTAGAGCTGTTATTTCCTCGTCGTCTCTCTCCGGAATCGCCGAGGCTCCGTAACAGGACTTCTCCTTTCCTTTGCCCTTCGATTTCTTTGACTTGGATGTCGTCCACTGTTCATCTTTGAGCAGATCCGGATGAACCCAGAGGATTTCGCCATTAGGGGCCGTATGTGATACTAACCCTTTTTGGCGCTGTCCATGAGGATCATCATTGATAGTTTGCATCTTTACCTCTGGCACTGATTCGGCTTGAAACCAGGATAAGGGAACTGATCCGAAGCTAATGGAGATCGCATTTGCGCCCACCTTCTTCTCCTTTGGCTTCGGGGTCACAATACCAACATCAATCAAGGTTTGTATTTTGTCTTTCAAGACATAACACGCCTTAGTGGGATGGTGGACCCTTCTGTGGTACGCACAGTATTTTGGGTCATTAATCTTCGTTGCTTCTTCTTGGTTTGTGACTGGCGGAAGCTTAATCTTGTTATTCTCTAGCAGGTACTTGAAGATAACTGGAACTTCATCGTCTTTGAATGAGTATTCCTTTGGGAACCTGGGTTCAGAAGGCTTAAACTGCTTCTGGGGTTGCTGATTCTGATTTGGTGCCAGCTGGAATGAAGACTGCTGCGGTTGTGGCGGCTGCTGTGACGTTTGATGCGCATCGACCGCGGGTCCCGACCCTCTTCCTCTGCCTCGAGGATTGAAGTTCTGTTTCTGATTTTGATTATTATTTGGTGGCTGACCTCTCTCCAAATTCCTCCTCTTGAGAAACCGTTCAGCTTGCTCACCTCTGACCTTCAACTCCTTCCAGGTCTTAGAGGGTACAACCCCCATTATCTCCAGTACATCCAAAGACAAGTTATTGTGACATGTCTGTAGGATGAATTCTTCGGTGAGTGGATCTCTGCAGTTCACCGCTTTGTTCCGGAATCGTTTGACAAACACGTCGACCGATTCCCCGTTCTTCTGCTTCTCGTCCAACAACGAACCAATGGAAACTTCTGTGTCATCGTCGAAAAAGTTGGTAAGAAACAGCTCTTCCATATCTCCCCAGCTATTGATGCTTCCGGGTTTCAGGCGTCGGTACCAATCGAAGGCGGGCCCGCGTAGGGTTCCTACGAATGACCGTACCATCAGGGCTTCATTCCCTGATATCGCGCCGAGATGCGACTTGAAATAAATCAAGTGTTGAGTTGGTGAACCACTGCCATTAAAAGGAGTAAAGTTAATCAAATTAAATTTAGGGGGATAAGGAATTAGATCCCACTCCCTTGGATACGGGCACGGAATGCCCGTTTTCTTCACTTCCTGGGCCGTCATTAGAGCATTAACTTTACTCTCGAGGTCCTGCATCTTCTTATCTTCTTCCTCACTCTTCTTCAAGAGAGCTTGAGTGGTTGACTTGACCGGACCGCTCCCAGAATTGTCTTTATCAGGAGGAGGATCGTCGAAGATAGTCTCGTCTTCTTTGTCGTCGCCCTCAGCTATTTGTATAGGTTTGGCATTGCGTTTGCTGGATTCTGCCTTTTGGCTTGATTCTGGTTGACTTTGTTGAACCTGCAAATCTCGTACCTGCTGCATTGTCAACTCCATCTCCATTTTGATTTCAGCTCTGATCTCTTCGCGTTGTTTGGCCAACGCTTCTTGCAGAATTTGAGCTAACATGTCTGGTGTGATGGCAAATGATTCTCTCGCTCGCCCCACACTGGATGCGGTATCGTCTGAAGCGACCGCAGAACAAGTGTCTGACAATTCGTCTTCCGATGATAAACCTTCGTGCATTCTCTTGTAATTCGGGCGTCGGTTGGCCCTTCGTTGCAACCGCTTCATTCTTTGAGAAAGACCCCGCTCAACTCTTCCTTCTGAAGAGAAATCAGGGTCCGGGTTGACTAACTGTTGCTTTCCTCTGCCGGTCATATTAATGGTGACCTCAGGGAATTCATCTTGTCGCCTTGCAGGCTTTCTCTGGTTGAAACGTCTTATTTTGGATTTTGACGCTTCATTTGAAAGTCTTTGGAATACAGAAACTCGTTTTTGAGTTTGTGAGCAACCGCATTCCGTCAACACTGCCTTGATGAGTCTCTCGCATGCGCAATGCGATTCGTCTTCTCGGACATTCCTTTTCTTTGATTTGCTGTTCTGATAGTACAGCTCATCACTGCCGTGATTTGAGCAACCTATCTTTGGTTTGGGAACCTTGTTAACATGCACAGTACGATTATTTGTCGTTTCTGAGCGATCCAAGGTTAAGTTTTTAAATACACCCCCTTGCGGGAGTGGAGTCTTCACGGGTCCTAGACGAGAATGAACTGGTACTCTCTCGTTTTGGACTGGATTAGTTCTGACAGGAGGGTGTTTACGACCCCCTGTGTAGGAAACCACCAAGGGTTTGCTTGCTTGACTTGGACTTTCTTCAACTGGTTTTTTGCCTCGATGATCGACCGAGGGACCAAGGCGATCTGCCATGGTGACTTTGAACTTGGACAAATCTGGGCTAACCCAGGGCTTTACTGTTGATGCGGTAGATGGGCCCGGAACAGATGCTTGTGGCGCCTTCGGTATCCAAACTTTGCGATTCTTTGGCGGTTTTTCAGACACCACCTCCTTTTTAGTTCTTTGTGCTTGTTGCCGGAGAGCACGAGCGCGGGTAGCCTTCTCTTTTCGCCTCTGTATCCGTTCCTTCAGGGTTGAACGGGCCTTTTTGACGAGGGTCCATTCCTCCGTCGTAAGTTTTGCAGAAATATGGTTATTTTGCCGCTGAGGCAACTGAGTCATTTTCTGTTTTCTCGACTCTAGGTCCGCATAGTAGTGGACCCCGTCGGTTTGTTGCATGGCCTTAGCCAATTGTCGAGCACGGCGCTGACGTTGTCTCTGACGAGCTCTCTTCGTCAGCACCGGTGAGCAATTCATTGACTCCGTAATTGGTGTGGAGCCACTTGGAGCAGAAGTGTTGCGGACGATTTCCTTAGCAACGATAGGGTGAGAATCTTCATCTGCAGCTTTCATTGTCACTG
>BQKN01060983.1:0-15497 GCA_022839385.1 Asparagus kiusianus | reverse complement strand
CGGATTTTTCTCCTCTTCCAAACGAAGGTCTCGGCCTCCATTTCCAAGCTCAAAGGGGAACTTATTTGATTTGGGTAAGATCTCTCTTCCATCCTCCTATTCCTTTGTAAAGTTTGCATTTTTATGCTTACAAATAGGCTAGGGATTAGATATGTAATATACTCTTGGGGAGTTTATTGCAAAGAACCGAAACTTTGGGGGTCTTTTGTGCAAAATAGGTGATAGCCGAAATTTGAGGGGCTTATTCGCAAAATGTGGCTGAAATTTTATGGGGTTTTTTGTGCAAACATGAATTGAAACTCGGGATTAGGGTTCGTGTTTGTTTCCTCAAGAGAGGGGGTGCTTTGTGCAAGGAGATCAAAGGAATTGTTTGGAGGGGTTTATTTGCAAAACAGCCCATATAATTTTCTAGGGTCTAATTTGCAAAATAACCACGAATTTGGGGCTGAAATTCAGAGAGTGTTGACCCCAAACCCTTGATCGAATTTTTGGTAAAGGCACGTGGATGCAAAACCAAAAGTTCGAGGAGGGGTTTTTATGTAAAATTGACCAAATTCTGCAAAAGGACTTATTTGCAAAATTTGATCAGAATTATAGGGTACCGGGACGTTAGATGATCAAGTATAACGACCACGTCCCGAGTCACACGTGTCCTTGACCTGAATTTGGCCTTGAGCACGGGGGGTATTTTGGGTATTTCGCCAAAATTTATCGCGAAACGACGATTATCGTTTTGCGTGCACGAAATTCGTAGGTTTAATTAGACTTTAACTGTAAAATCCTATTTGTTTATAGGATTTCAAGTCTAAGTGCTTAATTTCCCCTTTTTCGATATTTCGTGTATTATATGTTGTACCTGATGTACTGCTTTTCACTGCAGATTTGTGATGTCTTCCCGTCGTGCTCAGCTTTCCAGGAGTCGCTCCCACTCGCAGCACAGCGAGGAGGAGGCTCCCGCTGTATCTTCTTCAGCGGCTTCTTTTTACGGGGGTGAGAATTTTATACTTTCTGTATCCCGGATTGACTTCTCGCGGGTCATGAAGGAAGAACCGATACCCCTCGCGCGGGGGTTAAGGTCTGCATCCCGGATTGACCTCTCGCGGGTTATGAAGGAAGAACCGATACCCCTCGCGCGGGGGTTAAGGTTTCAGACTTGTTTTGCTTTAGCCAATTCAAGTCTTCGGATATATCGGGGCGATCTCGTGTCGTCTTACACCTTACAGGTCGGTATATATTATCACGGTATCTACGTGATGATACGTACCGTCCTCTTGGTGTAGGACGCTCGAAATCGTCACTCCGGTTATCCCGCGAGTAATCTTATGACATGAATTTTCTGATTCCATCTTCCTGTTCTGTTGCAGTCGATTTTCCTGCGGGTAGTCTCCCTCACCATGCCCCTACCGGTTGTAGCAGGGAAGTGTTCTCTTCAGCTTCCGCTAGGCAGATCATCGATCCCCTTCCGCAGTTTGGCCATGATCGTTCAGACGAATTCTGTCGTCTGATAAAGGAGGGAGGGCGTCACTGTTTACGCCAACTTATCACCGATGCTCCCCTCACCGCAGATGCTACTTCTACTGAGGCTCTAAAGAAGCCAGATTTCCTGTTCGGGGATCGCACCGAGGATCCTGCCGTGCTGACTCTTGCAGAGGAGCATTGGCTAACCCTTGACGAGGGAGCTCTTCTATATATTCCTTCCATCCCTCGCCAGTGTTCTTTTACTCTCTTGGAGAGACAGGCTGTGGGGCGACAGATGTCCTGGTCTCTTACCAATGCCGCTGTCCACATCCAGTGCGGATACATTTCTCATCATAAGAGTCCCGGTTCTCTGGGGTATCAATCAATTTGCGGTCTTCGCCCCGGGATCATGGGTCTCGACACTGCACCTCCAGGCGAGGTGTCGGCGGCTGCTCTTACCGTGAAGAACCGTCTAGCTCAGCTTGGAAGACAGCTACCTCCACTGGATTACCGATGCTACGGTTGGGCTTCTTCGCCGGGCAAGGGGTGGTGGACCCGTATGACCGGCTATGTTCTGGGAAGGTGGGAGAGGGATCTGAAAGATAGTGGGTTATATGCGCCCATACGAGCTACCATGTACGGGATCCCAGTCAGTTGCCGCCACTTTTTGGCACTGTTAGAGACATACATGCCTGATAGCAAC
This sequence comes from Asparagus kiusianus, assembly GCA_022839385.1. NCBI lineage: Eukaryota > Viridiplantae > Streptophyta > Magnoliopsida > Asparagales > Asparagaceae > Asparagus > Asparagus kiusianus. The sequence goes on along the minus strand of BQKN01060983.1, from coordinate 13,336 downwards.
ACTTTCCTCACAAGCGGCGGGGAACTAGGGCTGGCTCTTCATGAGATGCACCAGGTTTCGGGCCTTTCGATGGGGAATTGCCCGTATCAGGAGTACTTTCCTTCCAACCAGCAGTTGGCTTTGCTAAAGAAAGATAGCCCTGATATGTATGACACGCTTTGGGATCTCACATGTCACTACCATACCTCACTGCTCCAAACTTCTGCTCCAGCTAAGACGAAGAAGAAGATCAGCTTGAAGTAGTTCGCCGTTTATTTGTTTCAAAACCTGGAGGGTGATTTCGTTGGACCTATCCGTGAGTTGGATGTCTTGGACTTCACCACTATTAACGAGCTGATGGAGAAGAATGAAACTCAATCTTATACTATTGCCAGCGCCGAGGGAGCTTTTCCCGTCGGGACCACGTTCCGTTCTTTCCTCCGTCGTGCGCAGAAATCTATAGAGCCTCGGTCTCTGTTGGCCGGCTACCTCGCACTCTGGTTAAAGAAGTGCGTTGTGCCATACCAGTCTTCGGATGACTTACCAGTCGAGGTGCTCTTCCCGGCAGTCCAGCTAGCCTATGGGCGGGAGTTGTCCTTGCTTCCAGCGATGGTGGCCAGCATTCATTGCGGGCTCAGAGGTGTAGTTCGTGTTCTTACTCATGTGGGCTCCAAGCCCTCGACCGAGCTTACCTGCCCGAAGGTTGAGCTGCCTTATGCTTATCTGATGGCATGGTTCGTTCTACACCGGCCTGACATGATGTCAGCTCCCCGCACCGTTGACACCCCTGTTCCTTTCCTACAACTGTTGGAGAGGAGTAGGTGGCTTGGGAAGAAATTTGAAGATGTGCAACAAGAACTTCAAGTTTGTCGGAACTGGGAGCTCTTCAAATGCTTTCCTCACTTTTCTGGACGTTATGGCGAGGAGTTGACTGATATGGAGAAACCCCGAACTAACCGGACTGCTCTCGACGTCGGTTGCTTCCGATGGCTGGTGAACATCCGCATCGGGTACCTTGTTCTTCGGGTGAAGAACTGCTGCCATATCGAGCCTTACCTTCCCTGTCGTTTCGCACGTCAGTTCGGCTACGACCAACTATATGTTGGGAACCCGAGCCGTGGTTTACAGGTTAAGGGAGGGCTTGTCGACGGTATACGAGCGTGGTTATGGACTATGGTTGGTTGCACCGGGGCTCAATTTGCTCTTCCTTCGTATAAGCGCAAACCGATGATCACCTTCCTTAGCTGCAAGTGGTTCCTTTCTGCCTATGAATCCATAGGTGTGAAGAGCCTTTCGGAGTTAGAGTCTGAGCACTTGGTTCAGGCTGCTATGACGGCCGCTCGGAAGCAGGGGAAGAGGCCTGCTCAATCTCCTCCTTCAAGCAGAGTTGATGGAGAGCACCTTCCTGCGGATGGCGATGAAGCTTTTGAGGAGGAAATGGGCATAAACACCGACCAAGTAGAACTTGATGCAGGTTTGTCATGCTTCTTGATTTCGCTTCTCCTCAACCTTGGTACGTGAAATAATCCTTGTTGTTTCAGGTGGATCGGCCGATGACCATGAACCTCTCGCCTCACGTCGTGCGAAATCCAAGTTTGGTGGACAAACTTCGCACAATCGTCCCGTCGGTTCCCAGAGGGGTGGTCCTTTGAAAAGGAAGAAGGTTGCCTATAGACCTCCTGTTGATCAACGCTCTCATGGAGTAGATTCCGGAGGCTTTGCCGACAGGGAGGAAGGTAACCCTCCGTTACTTTCCATATTTTGACATGATTTACCTTCTGGGATTCATAACCGTACTTTATGTTCCAGGGTTGCTTGAAGAGGGTGAACTTCCATTGCCTCCTGCATCCCCTGGCCCGGATAACATGGATTGCTTCGTGCAGCAGATGTGCGACGCCCTTCATGACGGTTCTCTGGGCATCGATTTGAACATTGATCTTGGGCAAGAGTATAGCGTCGAGCCCACCGCTTCTTACTCAGGTATACCTGCATCTGATAATATCTCTTTTGATCATGGGGAAAGAGAACTCGACTGAGGATGAATCTTTTCGTGATGTAGGTTTTGAAGACCAGGGGAATGCCTCTGCGCCGAGTTTCTGCGGTCCTGACGCTGGGCTGCTAGTCGATATGCTAGCTGAACAGGCCGCCAGAGGAACTGCGGGACCGCCCTTTACGAGCGATACACTCACAGGTACATCATCAGCCACCAGGACTGATTCTCCTTTGACTACTGGCCCTCCTCGTGTTGCAGAAGATGATGGACTTGCAGGTATGCCGATGATCTTATCACCCTGATTCTCTTTATTCGTCTAAATCTCCATTTTGACTAATAAAGAGGTATAACTGTAGGACCAGGCGTTGTGCCTGATGCTGCTGCAGTTTCCGGGGCTGATAGTTTGCCTGAGAGTCGTGTCTCTTTGCCACAGCCGAGAGATACGACTGATTTGCCTGCAGGGGTCGATGCACCCTCCATGGCTAATCCTGCTGTTATCTCAGAGTCTGCCGTGCCTCCACCCGAGGGAAGTTCCGCCAGTACAGGTATACTTCGAATTTCCTCTCGGGTTTCCTTGTCGTATTTGATAATCTCTTAACTTCCCCATTGTTGTTTGCAGGAGCTCGATCATCTCTACATGAGTATGTTGGCGTCCTTTTGGCTGATACCGATCCTGAGAAAGAGATTTTTCGCGCGGACCTCAACTTCTTCACCGCCTTTTATAATGGCATGATTGAGAAACTTCTTCTCCGAGGATACTGCTTTGACCAATTCAGGCGTTCCTTTTCTCGCCACATGCTGATGATGAGGGAAGAAGGATACCCAGAGTTGGCTGATTCCTTCACTGCTGATTTTACTGCTCTGGAGTCAGAGGTTCAAGAATTGAGGGATTTGAAGGCTGGCGGAGCTTCTTCTTTTATGTCCTCTCAGATGGAGGATAGAATGACTCAGTGGCGTGACTTGAGATCTTCCATCGGCAGCGAGCTCCGTTCACGCGAGCACTCTGTTGCACAGCTGATGGCCAACCTAGCGAAGAAGGACACCAGCAAAGGCGAGTTACTCAGCTCCCTAGATTCTACTCGTGCAGAGATAGCTAGGCTGAAGGAGGCATTGGGACGTGCCGAAGAGTCTGCTGCTATAATCACCGAGGACCTGGTTGGATTGGAGCGCTCTCGTGAGTGGACGCTCGACAAGCTGGGATCAACACAGGAGGGATTGATGAAGCTGCGAACTGAAGCCGTTGAGGTCTTGAGCAGTTCCGAGGATTCTGTCCGAGCTCGCGTGCAGGCAGAGTTCGAGCAGAGCTATATGGACAGGCTTTCCGGTTTAGAGTCTCACATTCTTAGTCGTCAGCTGCCTTCGGGTTGACGAACTTGTTGTTGTATGCTTTTGTCTTGATCTTTTATGAGAGACTCCTTATTTGCTTCTTTTTACATGATGTTTCTTGATAAGCCGTGGTGTCTTCTTTAATCGGTAAAAGACTAAACCGGCTATACGTGTTAGGTATAGACTTTGGGATTATTGGCCAACCCCCAGCCCTCAACGGGTTTGACGTGCCTTTACCGACTACCGTTTGTGTCGGGCTAGCATGCGATTTGTCTAGGTCCGTTCCGCATGTAACGTTGTGCTAAGAGAGCGAACCCTCCGAGACTTTATGCTATGACTTTGAATACATAGACTTCGTCTTTCTCACGGGAAAGACTACCCGGCAACGCGTGTTAGGCGCCGACTTCATCCCTGTCTTTTCTGAAAGCAAAGGCAAGGGAAAGGTGAGACTAGAAGTGGGATTTCCACTCCGAGAATCGAAAAGACTCGGATAACCCTAACTGTCGTAAGGTTTGGTTATCGAATCGGAAGGTTCGAACGACCCTAACTGTCGTAAGGTTTGGTCATCGAATCGAAGGTTCAAACGACCCTAACTGTCGTAAGGTTTGGTCATTTGACTCTGAAGAGGAAGAATTTTATATTCTATCTTCAGCAGGAAAGGAAACTCGAGGTAGGATCTCCACCCCCAGGATCCGACAGGTGAAACTAGAAGTGGGATCTCCACTCCGAGAATCGAAAAGATTCGGATAACCCTAACTGTCGTAAGGTTTGGTTACTCAAATCGAAAGGTTCAAACGACCCTAACTGTCGTAAGGTTTGGTCATTTGACTCTGAAGAGGAAGAATTTTATATTCTATCTTCAGCAGGAAAGGAAACTCGAGGTGGGATCTCCACCCCCAGGATCCGACAGGTGAAACTAGAAGTGGGATCTCCACTCCGAGAATCGAAAAGATTCGGATAACCCTAACTGTCGTAAGGTTTGGTTACCGAATCGAAAGGTTCAAACAACCCTAACTGTCATAAGGTTTGGTCATTTGAATTGAAAGTGGACCTCTCGTTCATTGGAGGAATCGAGAGGGGATTTTGGCTTTGGCCCTAACTGTCGTAAGGTTTGACCAAATGGGGAATGTGAGAATGATCATAACCGAAAGAAGGTCTGATCACTTGATTTGTGGACCTCTCGTTCTTTGGGCGAATCGAGAGGGGATTTTGGCTTTGGTCCTAACTGTCATAAGGTTTGACCAAACTGGAATGGTGTGGTGGAGACTATGAGTAGTCAGAAACCACTGAAAGTTCTGCGAGGGGAGAATCAACGATTAGATCTCATCTCAGCAAAAGAGTGTTTGTGAGAGTTAAATTCTGACAAACAAGAATATTCGGAATTCGAATATTGATTTCTTGTTCATCAGCGATCAGGTTATCCCTAAGAATACCCCGATGTGGTATTCTTCCGGGAACTTCCCGGTACCTCAATTCTTCTGAGGATACTAAGGATAGTATCTTTTCAGAAATTTGCCATTTATTGGCATCATGAGCCGATCACCATCTTTGGTGACTAGGCGATAGGCGCCGTTCGAGTAAACTGTTTCTACTACGAACGGTCCCTCCCATTTGGGTTCAAACTTGCCTTTCTTCTTGGAGTTAAGGATCATAGGACGTTTCTCGGTTAAGACCAAGTCCCCTTCCTTAAAACTCCTTTGTCGAACTTTTTTGTCGAAGGCTCTAGAAATTCTGGCTTGGTAAAACTCAATATGCTGCTGAGCTTCCAGGCGCTTTTCATCGAGCATCTCGAGTTCTTCGAGGCGCTTCTGATGCTGTTCTTCGGTCGTCATCTGAGTTGCAAGAGCGATCCGAAGAGATGGAATTTGGATTTCCAAAGGGAGAACGGCTTCGCATCCATACACCAATGAGTACGGGGTTGCGCCAGTCGGTGTACGTACCGTGGTACGATAGGCCCATAGAGCTGCTCCGAGCTTATCATCCCAATCCCGCTTGTTATTTTTCACAAGCTTTGACAAGAGCTTTATGATAGTCTTGTTGAAGGCTTCAGCTAAACCGTTTGCTGTAGGATTATAAGCTGTTGACGAGATGTCCTGAATTTTGAACTTTTCGCAAAACCTTATGAAGGCGTTGCTGATAAATTGAGGACCGTTGTCGTGTATGATTCGTCTTGGAACACCATGCCTGTAGATGATATGGTGTTTGATGAATGCAATGACGTTGCTCGTCTTGACTTCTCTGAGTGGGACTGCCTCAGCCCATTTGGAGAAGTAATCAGTGATCGCCAGGATGAACCGATCGCCTTTGACTGATGGGGGGGTTATAGGACCAACAATGTCCATTCCCCAGGTCTCGAACGGCCACGACGTAACCGAAGGATGTAGATGTTCCGGAGGCTGATGCATGTAATTCGCGTGTACTTGACACGCGTGACACTTCCGAGCATATACGATTGCCTCATGCATCATAGAGGGCCAAAAGTATCCCATTCTCCTGATGCGATCATAGAGCTTGGGACCAGGTTGGTGCGCGCCGCACTCTCCTTCATGTGCCTCTTTAAGCACTTCTTCAGCTTCTTTGGTTGATAGGCAACGTGCCAGCACGCCATCATACCCCCTGCGGTATAGCGTTCGATTCTCTGTATTATAGTAGAATCTTGGAGCTCTTCGTATGATCGACTCTCTCTCCTTCACGTCTTCTGGCAAGATTCCATGCAAGACGTAGTCGATGATGGGGAAGCGCCAATCTCGGGGTTCAAACTCAGCCTGAGTTGTGTGCACCTCCTGGGCCTCTTCCTCCTTGCCATTTTCATCATGAAGTGGCACTAAGAGTTGGTGCGTTCTCACCGTAACAAATTGCTCTGTTCCGGGAGGCTGTGCCAAGGACACAGCTAAAGCTGCTAACGCATCTGCATAGGTGTTCTGCCGCCGCGGAACGTGCTCGATGAAGAATCCTTCAAACGACTCTGCTAGCTCCACTGCCATCTTGTGATAAGGAATTAAATCCTGACTTCGGACTTCGTATTCCCCTTGAACTTGTTTGACGATTAGTTGAGAATCACCGAAGGCTTCGAGATACTCAACCCCCAGCTCCTTGGCGAAGTTGAGGCCTATAATCAGTGCGTTGTACTCTGCCACATTATTCGAGCACGGCTCAGTTAATGAGTAGGCTCGAGGCATCACATGTTTTCCTGGAGAAACCAAGACCACTCCAACTCCGGAGGAGACCTTCGAACATCCAGAAGTACCTGCGGCATTAGCCGCTCGTGAAGCGCCGTCGAAGTACAAACGCCACACTTGTTGGTGTGAAGTTGCGTTGACTTCGTGGGTTTCATCAGGTAGATCGTCATATATCTCGGCGGCGTCCGTCGTTGGATTAGATGCCAGGAGATCGCAGATGGCCTGTCCTTTTACTGACTTCTGCTGTTTGAAGTGCAGATCGTATTGGGACAAGAGTAAGGCCCACTTCGCTAATCGCCAGCTCATGGAAGCCGGTTGAGTCATGAATACTCGGACCGGGTTAACTTTAGAGATGACGTAGATGGTTTGTCCAACCAAATAATGCCGCATCTTCTGGATGGCGAACACTAAGGCTAGGCATTCCCTCTCAATCATGGGATATCGAGATTCTGCGCCTACCATGGTTCGGCTTAAGTAGTATACCGCCTGCTCGTGACCGTTATCGTCATCTTGTGCAAGCAATGCATTTAATGAGTGGCTCGTCGCCTTGACATAGATCAAGAACGGTTTGCCCGATTTCGGTGCAACGAGTACGGGGGGTTTCGAGAGATATTCTTTGATACTCTCGAACGCCTTTTGACAGGCCTCGTCCCATACAAACGACACGCCCTTCTTTGTGAGCCTGGAGAACGGTTGGCATTTCCCCGAAAGGTTTGAGATAAACCGACGGATATACGCCAATCGCCCTTGCAGTCCTCTGAGCTCCTTGAGGTTCCTCGGAGGTTGCAATTCATTGATCGCCTTTACTTTGTCTGGATCAATGTGAATACCTTTGGTGGTGACGACGAATCCCAGGAATTTTCCACTAGCCATTCCGAGGAAAGACTTGGTGGGATTCATCTTTAATTGATGGGCCCGCATCAAGTCGAACATGGTCTTTAAGTCTTTGATGTGATCATTTTTATCACGACTTTTCACGACCAGATCGTCCACGTAGCACTCGACTGTCTTTCGGAGATGTTCCTGAAAGATCTTTGACATAGCTCGCTGATATGTAGCACCTGCATTCTTCAAGCCGAAGGGCATAACTGTGTAGCAGAATACGCCGAGAGGCGTTCTAAATGCAGTGTGCTTCTCATCCTCTGGATGCATCTTTATCTGGTTGTAACCAGAGAAGCCATCCATAAAGGACATCCTCTCAAACCCGCACGTGTTGTCGATGATAACATCCGTGATGGGGAGAGGAAAGTCATCTTTTGGGCAAGCAGCATTGAGGTCCCTGAAGTCAATGCATATCCGGATCTTTCCGTTCTTCTTTAGGACCGGAACAATATTGGCAAGCCATTCGGGATGTTGCTCCTCTCGGATAAAACCCGAATCGATGAGCTTTTTGACTTCAGCTTCGATTGCTTCCATCATTTGCGGACGAAACCGTCGTTGTTGTTGTTTGACTGGTTTGACCTCTGGCTTAATGTTGAGACGATGCACCGCTACATTTGGATCGAGACCTGGCATGTCTTCATAATTCCAGGCGAATACATCGATATACTCCCGGATAAGAGAAATCAACTCCTCCTTCTCTTCAGGTAGGAGACTGTCGCTGATGAATATTGGCTTTGGATTCTCCTCGGTTCCCATATTCACCTGGACTACTTGGTCTTCGGTAGGAGGCTCTCTCTGCTCGAACCGGTCTCCATACTGCATGTTTAAGTGATGTACCCACGGGTCTTCCCATGTCGGCATCTCATCATCTTCTTCTATTGTCGCTGGATCAACCGTGACCATGTTCGACATTAGCTTCTTAAACACTTCACCAAGACTAGCGTCGGAATCCCAACCCGAAGAGTCGGAGGAATATCCCTTCCTAGTCTTGTTAGCAATTTGGTCGATGATTTGCCAGCCACACTCATCATCTGATGAGACGTAGCCTAGCCCTCTTTTGTGGCGATAGTAATTATCGGGTTTTCCCTTCGGTACATAGGCCATCCGGGGTGGGACCCGTGGACCTCGACCAAAGAAAAGACCCTCTCCGATCTTGAAATCATAGCCATGCATTTCCATCATGTTGCGCGCTTTCGCATCGTATTTGGATAAATGACGGGCTGGTTTATCATCGTTGTCTTCCTCCTCCAAGAAATGGTTGGGTATCGGAGATGCTCTTCCTTTGCCGTAGACGAACTCCTTTCCACCCCCAATCCCTGCGGGGATGATAAACGTTGTTCCGCAAGGGTCGTGTACCTGCTTCTTTGTTAAACAAAATGATTGAAGAGGCATATACAAATCATGGTTAGCATAGAGTTCGTTAGTGATATCATCAAGACCCGTCGAGTACTCTAAATCATCGTTTATTGATAGTTCTTCGGCAAGTTGCCAATTACAACTATCTTCCGATGATTCATCATCGTCAAGATTGATTACAACGGGTACAATGTCGTTCAAAACAAAACCGCCATCGTAATCAAGCCCTGGTTCGGTATCAGCTTCATCACCGCTGTCCGTTCCTTGGGCCGATGGTTCAGTATCGGATTCAGCGCCGTATAAAAGGGAATCGGTGAAGTAATTCTCCAATCCCTTGAACGGTTGCTTATCCGCGACCACCGTCTTGACCTCATTATCTGTGCCCACATATTTGAAGCACTGATGTAGAGTTGACGGGACTATAAGGTTACCGTGGATCCAAGGCCGACCCAACAGCAAATTATAGGAAGTTTCCGCGTCAATCACATAGCATGTGACCTCCGACTTCAAATCCCCGATCTGACACTTGATTCGGATCTTCCCCAAGGGCCTAGACCCGCTGGTGTTGAATCCGTAAATCGTCGTGCCAGTGGATGCTAATTTGCTAGTCGGGATTCCGAGATGATGCATCAATCGGAATGGCATGATGCTCACAGCGGAACCCGGATCGACTTGGATCCGGTTGACAACGCTGGAGCCAATATGCCCGGTGAAGTACAACGGCCTATCATGATTGGAGTTCTTCGTCTGCATGTCTTCTTTGGTGAAAGAGATGCAGGGGAAGTGATGTGCCGCCAGATTGCAATGCTGAGCTGACGACTCCGGTTCTTCGGAAGATGGTTTGATCCGGGTCAAGAAGGCTTCGGAATCACTCAAGGCTTCTTGTAGTGCCTTCCGTGTATCCTTTGACAATCGCAGCAACTCGTATAGAGTTATCCTGGCAGGGATATTGGCCAATTGCGCCATAATGTCGAAATGGGGCTGAGAGCTTGCATTCCCCGGTTTGTCTCGTCCAATTGGATTATTGAATCGAGACGGCCTCGGGTTCTGAGCTTCTTGACGTACGGGCTCTTTTCCCTTATCCTTCTGTGGGATTCTCTCCGTCGCCACTGCAGGTGTTGGGGGAATTGCTGAAATTCCCAACTCTGCAAGCGTCTTGGAAGGTGGGGTTTTGGTACCCAACTGCTCAGTAGCATCCGGATACTTGAAGTGATATTCGTTCCCGCTCCGAGTTGCAAAGGCTTGTTGCTCATCCTCAGAAAGTGGGAAGGTTGGAATTTTGTCATCAGCCACCCCCGGTATAGCGGAGACACCGTAGCACGATTTGCCCTTCCTCTTCGATTTCTTCTTGTTCTTTGTGGAAGAGGTCCCGGCCCACTGTTCATCTGCGATCAAGTCCGGATGAACCCACAAGATTTCGCCATTTGGGGCTGTGTGTGGCACAAGCCCTTTCTGGCGCTGCTGATGTGGATCATCGTTCACTGTCTTTACCGCCGTTTTGATCACCGACTCGTGTTGGAACCAACTCGAGGGAACAGATCCAAAGCTAATGGACACGGTGTTTGCACCCACCTTTTTCTCTTTGGGCTGTTTCATAGTGATGACCCTAACATCGATCAGGGCCTGAATCTTGTCTTTGAGAGCGTAGCACACCTTGGTAGGATGATGCACCGCTCGGTGGAATGCGCAGTATTTCGGATCGTTGACCCTCTTAGCGTCTTCCTGATCCTGAATTGGCGGCAGTTTGATCTTGTTGTTTTCCACCAAGTATTTGAAGATACCGGGGATTTCATCCTCCTTGAATGAGTAGACTTTTGGGAACCTTGGCTCCCTAACCTTTTGCTTCTGGGGCTGCTGTTGCCACCTGGGTTGTTGAGGTGCCCTCTGTTGCTGCTGTTGCGGCTGCTGGGGCTGTTGAGGCTGTTGCGGCTGTGCTTGCACCTCAAAGACCTGATTTGCGACCACCGCATTTGCATGCGCCTTCCCTTTACCCTTGGGGGTAAAATTTGGTTGTGGGGCATTGTTGGGTATTTGTCCCCTCTCTGCCTTTTTCCTCTTGAGGAATCGTTCAGCTCGCTCTCCACGCATCTTTAAATCTTTCCAGGTTTTAGATGGCGCCATTCCCATGGCTTCAAGGATGTCGAGCGTCAAATTGTTGTGGCAAGTCTCGAGGATGAAATCCTCGCTGACCGGATCCCTGCAATTCATAGCCTTGTTCCGGAACCTTTTCACGAAGTTTTCAACCGTCTCGCCGTTCTTTTGTTTTTCATCGAACAGCGTGCCGATTGAAACCTCGGTGTCATCATCAAAAAAGTTTGTTAGGAACATGTCCTCCATGTCATCCCAGCCGTTGATGCTCCCAGGCTTGAGACGGCGGTACCAATCGAAGGCAGCTCCGCGAAGAGTGCCGACGAATGACCGCACCATGAGGGGCTCATTTCCGGAAATAATTCCTAAATGAGACTTGAAATAGATTAAATGCTGGGTAGGGGAACCCTTCCCATCAAACGGCGTAAGTTAATTAAATTAAACTTTGCCGGATATGGGATCGATTCCCACTCCCTTGGATATGGGCAGGGTATACCGGATCTTTTTACCTCCTGAGCATTCATCAATGCATTGATCTTGCTCTCCAGGTCTTTCATCTTCCTGTCCTCACTAGTCTCGGTCTTCGAGTGGCTTCTGGGAGAGGCGGCGTGGTCCTCTTTTGCATTTTCTTCTGCGGGACCACCCCCAGTGCTGGTATTGACAGGAGGGATGTTGGCATTATCCGCTTCCCGCTCATGCTCCTCTGGATTGCGTTGGCTCGGTTCTCCTTGGTGAACCGTCATCGCCGCGATCTGTTGATCGTGCATCTCCCTCATTCGCTGCATGGCCATTTCCATTTCAAATTTGAAGCTCTCCTTTTGCTTGGCTAGGGCTTCTTCAAGTATCTTTGACATTTGCTCGGCGCTGATCATGAGCGATTCATAAGGTTGGCCTGCACTTGAAGCCGTGTCATCGGATGCGACGGCGGAGCACATATCAGAATCAGCATCGGATTCCTCTTCTTCTAGGGAAAGTCCCTTATGTACTCTTGGGTAATTGTTTCTTTTGATGGTTCCCGACCGCAACCATGTCATGCATCGGGATGCCTCGGCAAGCTGCTCCAAGTTGAGACGTGGTGTTGATCCCCCTCTGCCGGTCACGTTGACTGACACTTTCGAGTATTCATCCTCTCGGCGGAGCGGTTTCTTCTTGTGGAAACGCTTCGGCTTGGAGAGTCTCTCGAATACCGAGATTCTTGTTGGGGTCTGAGCACAGCAACACTCGGACAGCACTGCCTTGATAATGTTGGCACACGGGCAGTGGGACTCCATATCCTGCATGTACCTCTTTCGAGATTTTTCCACACCCCCAGCCCTGTAGTACAGCTCATCAGCTTGATAGCTGGAGCAACCTACGGAGTGCTGGTGGATGTCCCTCGGTATAACACGCTCATCCTCAGACGAGTGTGTTTCCCTTTGGGAATGCAAAAATTGGTTAGATTTTTCAAGAGTGGCCCGTTCAATTTTACGCTTTTGGGAGCGTAGAAATCGAACGGGCTCTTTCAGTTCGGCTCGCAATTCAGTGCGGCCGGTGATAGGGGCTTTCCCTTTGTCAATATTCTTGGGGGGATTGATTCCACCCCCAGTCTGGATTTTAATTTGGGGACCTTTCAATGGTCCCAGCCGTTCTTTGACGGGTATTCTGCCTCGGTTCTCCGGTAGGGACTGAGGCGACTCGTCAAAGGAACCTGGGATCTTGAATGATCCCCTTTTTTATCTGGCCCTGTTGAGGGTGCCGGTACGGGAGGAGTAGGCTCTGATTTGGTTGAACTCTGGGCGATAATCTTGCCCTTCTTGGCTTGAGGTGTTGGGTTTGCCTTGGGCACCCACACCGATTTGCTTGTAGACGGTGTTTTGACCACCGTTCCTTGCTGCATCTCCTCTGCCTTCTTTAGGAGGAGCCGGGCGTGTGCAAGTAGAGCGCGGCGCTTCTTGATTCGCTCCTCGAGCGTGGAGCGGTTCCTTTTGACTCGGATCCACTCATTCGCTCCTGTTTTGGAGGGGAAGTTGATTACCTGCCGCTGCTCTTGTCGCTGCCTCGACTTCAAGTCCTCTGCATAACGCATTCCATCCTTTGACTCCTTGGCCTTGGCGAGCTGTTGAGCGAGACGTTGGCGACGTCTTTGAAGCGCTCTCTTTGATGGAGTTGGAGCAGCATCACCTATCGCCTTTGTGGCGGTTGTGAGGGCCGGATCTACAGCCTTAACCACGCTGGTCGACGCGGGGCCGTTGCGTGGTACGGGCGTAGTGGCAGTGATGGCGGAGTCTCGGATTGAGGAGTTGGAGATCCCGCGAGCCCTTTTGGGAGATGAGTTCTTTCTACGCCGTTGCGGAGAGGCGGATCTGGAGGAGGAGGAGGAGAGGTACTCTTCGAATTTCTTCTGATCGAACTCGTATTCGATCTCTTCATTCACCCGGATCTTAAAGGCCGGTTGCGTCACCCCGATCTCGGCAGCGAGGTCGGCGGCTCCTACTGTGGTCGCCAGCTTGTTTCCGGTAAAAGTTGCTGTTTTCATTGCTTGTTCTCTTTTTTT
>BQKN01060980.1:14925-26022 GCA_022839385.1 Asparagus kiusianus | reverse complement strand
CGGGTGTCCCGGTCCGGTCCGAGCTCATCCGCCGTTGATCTGCCGTTGACTTTTCGTCCGTACTTGGATTTGATTGATTTCGGATGCGTTGGAATTCTGACGGTGAGCTCTGTAGATCCCGATGGTTAGATTATCCGTGGGATGATCGGGACACGGCGGGCGTTGGTCCAATTGCGGTGATTGCGGGGCTTTCAGTCAATCTGTATCCCCGTGGTTCTGACATTCTGTCGGTCCACGTAGTCCGTCGGTTTGCTTCAGTCGCTCATTGACGTCATTTGACCTCTTGTGAACCGGATAGTGACGTTCATCGTCGCTCGTTAACACTGAGCTGTGAGTGGGGACCTATCGGCAATTTTTGATGCCTACAAATAGCTCGGAAGCATCCGGGTACTTGTAGTGATATTCGTTCCCGCTTCGGGTTGCAAAGTCTCCTATTCGTCTTCAGAGAGCGGGAAGGTCGGAATTCTGTCGTCATCCACCCCTGGTATAGCAGAAGCTCTGTGACAAGATTTCCCCTTTCTCTTTGACTTCTTCTTTTTGGAAGAGGTCCCGGTCCATTGTTCATCTGTGATCAAGTCCGGATGAACCCACAGAATCTCGCCGTTCGGGGCCGTGTGTGGCACGAGCCCTTTCTGGTGCTGTTGGTGCGGATCATCATTCACCGTCTTCACCGCCGCATTGATCACCGGCTCATGTTGGAACCAACTCGAGGGAACAGACCCAAAGCTAATGGATACTACATTTGCACCCACCTTCTTCTCTTTGGGTTGCTTCATAGTGATGACCCCAACATCGATTAGGGCTTGGATTTTATCCTTAAGAGCGTAGCATACCTTGGTAGGATGGTGTACTGCTCGGTGGAATGCGCAGTATTTCGGATCGTTGACCCTCTTGGCATCTTCTTGATCCTGAATCGGAGGCAACTTGATCTTGTTGTTCTCGACTAGGTATTTGAAAATACCGGGGACTTCATCTTCCCTGAATGAGTAGACCTTTGGGAACCTCGGCTCCGCAGCCTTTTGCCTTTGGGGCTGTTGTTGCCACCTCGATTGTTGAGGCGCCCTCTGTTGCTGCTGTTGCGATTGTTGCGGCTGTTGGGGCTGTTGCGGCTGTGCTTGCACCTCAAATACTTGGTTCATGACCACAGCATTTGCATGTGCCTTCCCTTTACCCTTGGGGGTAAAGTTTGGTTGCGGGGGCACTATTTGGTATTTGCCCTCTCTCCGCCTTCTTCCTCTTGAGGAATCGCTCGGCTCGTTCTCCCCGCACCTTTAGGTCCTTCCAGGTCTTTGGCGGCGCCATTCCCATGGCTTCAAGAATGTCGAGCGTCAGGTTGTTGTGGCAAGTTTCGAGGATAAAATCCTCACTGACCGGATCCCTGCAATTCATTGCTTTATTCCGGAACCTCTTCACAAAGTTTTCGACCGTCTCGCCATTCTTCTGCTTTTCATCGAATAGCGTGCCGATCGAAACCTCGGTGTCATCATCAAAGAAATTTGTTAGAAACATATCCTCCATGTCGTCCCAGCTGCTGATGCTCCCGGGCTTGAGACGGCGATACCAATCGAAGGCAGCTCCGCGAAGAGTGCCGACGAATGACCGCACCATGAGAGGCTCATTTTCGGAAATGATTCCTAAATGAGACTTGAAGTATATTAAGTGTTGGGTAGGGGAACCCTTCCCATCAAACGGCGTAAAGTTAATTAGATTAAACTTTGCCGGGTATGGGATCGATTCCCACTCCCTTGGGTAGGGACAGGGTATACCAGACCTTTTTACCTCTTGAGCGTTCATCAACGCGTTGATTTTGCTCTCCAGGTCTTTCATCTTCTTGTCATCACTCGTATCTGCTTTCGAGTGGCTTTGGGGAGATGTGACGTGGTCCTCTTTCGTGTTATCATCTGCGGGACCACCCCCGTTGTCGATGTTGACAGGAGGGATATTGATGTTATCTCCTTCTCGTTCGTTCTCATCTTGGTCGCGTCGATAGGGCTCTCCTTGGTGAACCGTCAGCGTCGCAATTTGCTGATCATGCATCTCCCTCATTCGTTGCATGGCCATCTCCATCTCGAATTTGAAGCTATCCTTTTGCTTGGCCAGGGCTTCTTCAAGTATTTTGGACACTTGCTCGGCGCTGATCATGAGCGATTCATAAGGTTAGCCTGCACTCGAAGCTGTGTCATCGGATGCAACAGCAGAGCAAGAATCCGAATCAGCATCTGATTCCTCTTCTTCTAAAGAGAGCCCCTTTTGTACCCTTCGGTAATTCTTCTGGCCCCTGATTCCTGGTGGCAACCGCGTCATGCATCGGGATACCTCGGCAAGCTGATCTATGCTGAAATATTGTGTTGATCCCCCTCTCCCGGTCATGTTGGCCGACACTCTTGGATATTCGTCTTCTTGGTGGACGAATTTCTTCTTGTGGAAACGCCTCGGTTCGGAAATCCTCTCGAACACTGATACTCTCCTTGGGGTTTGAGCACAACAGCATTCCGACAGCACCACTTTGATTATGTTGGCGCACGGGCAGCGAGATCTCATGTCCTGCACATATCTCTTTCGGGACTTTTCCATACCCCCAGCTCTGTAGTACAACTCATCAGTTTGGTAGCTGGAGCAACCTACAGAGTGTTGGCATGTGTTTCCCGGGAGAACACCTTCATCATCAGATGAGTGTGCTTTCCTTTGGGGATGGGATGCTTTGTTAGCCTTTTCAAAAGTGACCCGTTCAAGTTTACGCTTTTGTGAGCGTAGAAACTGAACGGGCTCTTGTGTTTCGACCTGCAACCCAATGCGGTCGGTTATAGGGGCTTTCCCTTTATCATCGTTCTTGGGGGGATTAATTTGACCCCCGGTCTGATTTGTAACTTGGGGACCTTTCAATGGTCCCAGTCGTTCTTTGACAGGTACTCTACCTCGGTTCTCAGGTGAAGGACCAAGGCGACCTATCAAAGGAACTTGGGATCTTGAATGATCCCCGTTTTTACCTGGCTCCGTTGAAGGTGCCGGAACAGGAGGAACATCATCTGGTTTGGAGGAACTTCGGGCGATAACTCCACCCTTCTTCGCTGGAGGTGCTGGTTTTGGCTTTGGCAACCAAACCCACTTGCTTGTAGACGGGCTCTTGACCACCTCTTCTTTCTGCATTCCCTCCGCCTTTTGCAACAGGGCTCGGGCATGCGCAAGCAAGGCGCGGTGCTTTTTGATTCGCTCCTCGAGCGTGGAGCGGTTCCTCTTGACGCGGATCCACTCACTTGCTTCTGTTTTGGAGGGGAGGTTGGTTGTTTGCCGTTGTTGTTCTCGGCGGTACCTGGACTTTAAATCCTCATTGTAGCGGATCCCATCCAACGATTCAACAGCTTTGGCTTGTTGTAGGGCGAGGCGTTGACGTCGTCTTTGGCGAGCCCTCTTTGATGGAGCTGGAGTTGTATCATCAATCGCCTTTGTGGTGGGAAGGAGAGCCGGATCTACAGCCTTAACCACGCTGAACGACACGGGGACGTTGTGTGGTACGGGTGTAGTGGCAGCGACGGCGGGATCTTGGATCTTGGAGCTGGAGATCCCGCGAGCCCTTTTGGGAGATGGGTTCTTCCCACGCCTGCTTGGAGAGGCGGATCTGGAGGAGGAGGAAGAGAGGTACTCTTCGAACTTCTGTTGATCGAACTCGTATTCGATCTCTTCATTCACCTGGATCTTGAAGGCCGGTTGCGTCACGACGATCTCAGCGGCGAGATCGTTGGCTCCCACTGTGGTCGCCAGCTTGTTTTCGGGAAAAGTTGATGTATTCATTGCTTTGAGATCTGTTACAACTTCAATCGTTACAACAAATATCAAATAAAGATTCGATCTTTTTATAAGATCTACTCATGCAACGAAACAAAAAATTACAACTTTAACGAAAATAAACACGAGATCCCGTTTTGGTGCGGTCTCGCTTGCATGGGTCTTTAGCCTGTGACGGGGATGTTGATATCCGTGGACCACCGGTCGATCAGATCCTTTCCGGAAGAATCCGGCAGAGTTTCGTCTATCCGCGAAGGGATATAGAAACAGAACTTTATCGATCCGCGTGAGATCTTAGAAGCTTTAAAGCGTATGTCTCGGCTAAAACGAGACACTAGCTCTTCTTAGTATCACCGCTAATGGGCAACACTAAGGAAAAGAGAAGGGGGTGAATGAAGGTTGAGGAAGAACTCTCACTCCTCGTTCCGGCAGGGCTTCGCCGCTTTCTTTAACACTCCGACTCCTCACTCCGGCAGGGCTTCGCCGCTCCTCTCTAAAATTTCAGATCTCAAAGGCTAAAGCTCAAGATCCAAAATTTTATCTCCAAAACCAAGGCCAAGAGAAATGAGGCCTAGAGGGCCTATTTATAGGAAACAAGAGGCCGAGACACCCCTGGGGTGTCTCGGCTTTGCCAAGACACCCCTCGGTGTCTTGGTTTTGCCAAGACACCCCTTGGGTGTTTCGAGCCCGCCGAGGTACCCCGGGTGTCCCGGTTCAGTCCGAGATCGTCTGCCGTTGTCCCGCCGTTGATTCTTCGTCCCAACTCGGATTTGCATGATTCCGGATGCGTTGGAATCCTGACGAAGAGCCTTGTCGACCCCGTTGGTTGGATTATTAGTTAGGTGAACGGGATACAAAGGGCGTTGGTCCGTTTGCAGTGATCACGGGGTTTTCGGTCAGTCCGTATCCCCGTTGTTCTGAGATTCTATCGGCTCACGTAGTCCGTCGGTTCACTTCAGTCGCTCACCGACGTCGATGGAACTCTTGTGAACCGGGTAGTGACATTCATTGTCGCTCGTTAACACTGAGCTGTGAGCGGGGACCTATCGGCAATTTTCGATGCCTACAAACCAACTCCAACACTTGGTCATGTAGCCTCACCAGGAGTTTTCCTCGACAATAAATCGGTGATATATTGATCGTCATCTTCCGAAAGGTCAAGATCGAGGTTGTGTTCATTGAAATCCTCGACCTCAGCAACGTGAGTGGTCTCTCCTATCGCTGGTTCATTCATTATAACATCTACAGAACAAACTAATTTATGAACACATGTATATGTGTATGAGCCTACACAAAATAGAGATTTCCTTACCTTCAGTAGCCGCGGTGGATTCCACAACTCCACTACTTGCCCGCTTCCTTTAGTTTCACTAAAAGGTGATAAAGTGCATAGGTTATTAGAAGAGGTACGCATTTCGACTCACTCATCTCTCGGAACTACCCTTCGAATGGAGAAATACCCATACCTGCGCTTGGAGCTGGTGGATTGATGTCAGTAGAGGAAGTTGTTTGAACGCCAGTAGGTTCGTCATCTATTGCGTCATGCATCTGTTGGACGAAGCTAGATTCCTTAGTTTTTATAATGCCAGGAGAAGCGGTATCAGCTGGAATTTCTCCTTCTCCTCGACCCTCTATGAAAACCAAATGTGGAATAAGTTCAAATCCTAAAAAATGAGATAGTGAAATAGAAATGGGGACGCGTCGTTACCTTGTCCGTCAGATGGAGCATAATGGGTGGATCGCTCTTCTAAGGCAGGAAGAGGAGTACGTTGTCAATATGCAATCTTCTTCCTCCTCTTCGATAAATGCGTTTCTCCCAGAGATTCAGATCTCTCATAACGACACTTAGTACATAACTCGGCTTTTGGAGGATCTTGGGTTTGAGCTTGAGCCTGAGTTGAGGACCGAGATCTCTGTCTATGAGTGAGGGGCATTGTATCTTCTTCCTCTTCATCTCCACTAAGGATCTCCATCGTTATCCGATTGGGAGATGTCAGAATAACCCTCTCCCTCCTCCTTTTTGGAGCGTCTGGTGATTGAGATGGATCAGCATTATGAGTCCTGTGAGCAATGGAAGGGTTACATACCCTCTTTCGAAGAAAGAGGAAGGGAGACCAACCTCTCTCTCTTCATCACCAATATTAGGCTTGGCACCCTCAACCTCATCTTCAGACCTGATGTCAGCTTCACCTTCTTCCTCAGAGGTCTCCACTTCGTTAGTCTAAAGTTCCTCCTCACTGTCATCTGAATGTGCAATATGTTTTCCTTTTCTCGAAGACTCGATAGGCTTCTTTCCTTTTTGTGAAAGAACGGTTTCGCGAACAACCTCTATAGCACGGTTTTGTGGGAAACATGGAAAAAATTCCTAACATTTATGAGCTTTGAACTGTCAGGACACATCATGCCATTGTTTAACCACCCACCTAGATCCTTCTAAAATCCGCAGTAGGGGGAGATCTGGATTAATAGCTTTGGGAGCTGACATCAGGTCCAGTCGATGAAGAACCAACCAAGTCATCAAATAAGTATATGACAATTCGAGCTTGGGAATCGGGATCTAAGTGGAGGGCTTCTTTCCTTCTTGTGTAAATGTTGTGGTTAAATGACGGAGCCCACTGTGAATGTCTGCGATCATTGCAGGGAGTAGAGATAGCCTGCGACCCGTTGCTAACTGAACTATAGATATAAGACCTCAATTGGCATCGCATCGGAAGGCTGATGAGGTACCACACACTTCTTTAGCCAAATACCCAGCTAGAAGAGTTGTTGGCTTAATCCTTGTGCTAGCTTGCCATAAAAATAACCTGAACTTGGTGCCATGGGGGAATCCATCTTCCGAGCGAGAAGTATATGTCTGAGCAGTCGTCTTCTCTAATAGCCTATTAATCTCCGATGGGGTTAGAGGAGGTAATTCACATACTGCTTGATTTGAATGATTCTCGAGGTTTTTGAACAGATAGTCAGCAAATTGTTTCAAGCTGATCTGCGAGGTCTTCTTCTTGGCCTTAATCTCCATCTCCGCCATAACAGTGTAATAATGACACATCAACTCCCATAGAGTGTTATAACCCACGGTAGCTCGTTCTTTCATTCTATTTAGCTGACTAACCATTGGAAAGAATTCCTGATAACGTACATCACCCATGGGCAGCCCTGAGACCTTCATCATCTCGTGAAGAGGGAGCCACAATTCTCCATTCTTGGTCAGAAAAGTGTTGGTGTCTGGATTATAAATCTCGAACAAAGCAAAGAAGTGATCGACATTAATCTGCAGCCTGTGCATACTGGCACGTATGAGAACAGATAATCCTATTTCAGTTAATTCATGTCCCCAACGGTTCAACACATAATTGGTCATCCTTGTCCACCACTTATCCCCAGAATAATGGACCTAGCCGTAACACCTAAATTTTTTGATTGGATGCTCTCTTCCCAATCTAGCCAAACGACCTTTCACTATACTAGCCTTGATCATTAACTCGTTTTGAGGCAAGTTATCTTGACCTAAAACACCAGGGTGAAGCCCTCTTATAGAAGTCCTGTCACTTGATCCTGGAGTAGTAGCATCCTTCCCGATGAACCCACAATGGACACGCTCGTGATCCTCGGTCAATCTTCAGAACATTTCACGGCCTACAGGTAAATTCCTAAACTACAGGAGAGAGTGGTGACAAGGAATTGATGGCAAATACATGAATACTGAACCACTCTCATATAACCATTGTGCTAGTTTGACAAGAAAGAATCTCCTGGTCCTTTACGGAGTTTCCGAACAAATACCGTGGCTACCTCAGAGACTGAGTAGGATCTTGGTCTCGAATCAGAGGCGCATCGGTAATCAGCCGACGTAGAATATGACGATCTCCTCATCGTATAAGCTCGGAGACGTCCTCCAAACAGTCAGAGCTAAATTGAGGGGCTTCTCCAATCAGAGGAATCCCTTCATAACGAGAGTGCGTAGCTCTACTTTGACCAGTGACTTCTCTATCAGGGAAGGTCATGGAAGGAAAATGGACTGAAAAGAAAAAAAAATATTTGGTTGGAATTCATTTAAAAATGACAGTTCTAAAGTTAAAGTAAGGAGTAGAATTCATCCCGTGATTCCACGAGATAGAGTCACCACCTTGCAGTAGGCGAGACGATTTCAATTGTTACACGCATAAAAGGCAATATACACCATCGTGTGCGAACATTACGATGACATACTGACCTTTTAAAAATGCGGAACAATATAAAATCACCCCTTTTGCCTTTAGAAATGTTTGGTCTAAGCAAAACAGCATCTTTTAGCGTCGATCCTCACGAAGGAGGATACCGGCTCTTCCCGAATGCCTCTCAAAGGATGGCAAACGAGGACCTACACGCAGGATTTACAAATATTAAATTGAAATCAGTAAAAAGTTGAGAAGATGTACCCTTATAAGAAGCAACAACAGGATCCACTTTCTTGGCTGCATGAGAGGCAGATCTACTGCTCGGGATGCGGAGATCGTGATAAAAATGTGTTTTTTGATTAAAATCCCTACAAAAAGTTAGGGTTTTAGGGTCAGAATCAAACAAAATCATGAAAAAACACCTAAGATGTGATCCAATAACTCGGTTTTGCCAAGAATTAAAGAAGGCAAAAGTTTAGCAAAAAGAAAAGCCAAGGAGGAGATCAAACCTTCGAAGAAAGTGCTAAATGTTGGCCTTCTTATTTTGATGATGTTTAACAAACAATTTACCACTAATGTTGTTTGTCTAGTGTTTGTACATTTTTATTTATTATAGACAAACAACGTAGTTGGAGGATGGATGGAATAGAGCTTCAACGATCATATCCAAAGGAGGTTGGCGGAATTGTGGAGTGAAGCATCATACAATTCAAGTTCAAGATCCAAGTTTAGCTTCATCCGCAACGTGTACCAAGTTGAGCTCAATGAAGATCAAGATCAAGCTTTGGTAACATTAGTTTAGGTTTTATATTATGTGTGTTAGTACTTTAAGCTCAATATTATACACACACATTATATTGGTTTTCATGTATATATATATAGTTTCATATATACATATATGTTTGGTTTCCATGTATATATATAGGTATATATGTTCTCTTGGAAAATTGTGTTCTTCTTCATTGATGATTTCATTACAACTTTGATAACAACTTTATGTGTTTACAAAGATCCGGTCTTTTTATAAGAGCCGGTTACAATGAAAATCAAAATAAAGAAATAAAAATTACAATTCTCTCTGAACAAATCACGAGTTTCCTGTTTTACGGTCCCTCGCTTTTGTGGGTTGTTTGCCTGTGCTGGGGTTGATTACCGTGGACCACCGCGCAATCTCGATCCGAACAGATTTACGTGGTATAACGGGTATTATCCCACCAAGGAGATAATAGCCGGGAGGGATCGTTTCACCAAGGAAACGCTCGCTCAAATCTCGGGATCTAAGAACCAAGCTTAGATCCGGAGTAGAATAACGTAGATCTGGGAATCCAAGTCTTCAAGCCTTCACAATCCGAGTTGAGGTCGCAATCCGGCAGAGTTTCGGCTCTTCAGAAGTTTCCGCAAAAGTCCTTTGAAATGAACAACCACCCCCCCTATTTATAGCCTCTCTTCACTGTGCGTTTGTACACAAGAGAGAGGGGGGGCGGGAGTCGGGCCACCTCAGGGTGGCTCGGCTTGGGCCGAGCCACCCCGGGTTGGCTCGGTTTAGGCCGAGTCCCCGGGTGTGTTCCGTTTTGTTGTTTTTCGGTGTTTTCCGTCTTTCGGTTCTTCGTTTGATTTGTCCGGACTTTGATTTGATAGCCCAGGTCTTTATTTGGCAGTATTCCCACCTCGGTGTTTGAGTTCAAGTCCGTTTTGTTGTTGGACGACTCGTTAACTTTCCGAACCGTTGGTTTGGTTCCACACGCGAACGTATTCCGTTACTTGCGTGCCTCATCGCCTCGTCGCTCGAACGTCCGTTGATTTGTCGAATCATCGCACCGAGCCATGTTAAGGGACCTATAGGCAATTTTATACGCCTACAGATACCCCCTCCAAAGTGTTCCAGCCTCATTCTTTTATAGAGGAGTCTGGAATACTTTGGATATGATTGCCCCTACCCTTTGTCGGTGTAACGTGACCTGGAACGACTTTTGTTCTGTATTCCTTCACTCCTTCAGGCTATTCGGTGCTTCGTCGAATGCTTGTAAGGATTCCGGTGCTGCATTTATTGTCTGACCGTTGTCGGAATTTGAACTTGAAATCGATTCCTGATTTTCCAATCTTTTAGCTCGTGCTCATTGGTTCGCCGTACAACTAACCCTCGATTGTTGGCGCTGAGTCTTCATTTGCGACGCATTGTCCGGCGTCGTGTTATTGAGTTATCCTTAAGAATATTTTTAGAAAAATATTCTCCAGGAACTTCTCAATAAAAATATGGAATAGTTTATACTCGTATACCTTATTGGAGTATCTCCGTGTTCAAAATGAGCTGAACCGGCTTGAAAATGAGCCAAAAAAGGCAGTAATTTGGCTCAAAAAATTTCTTCCGTTCCTTCCGAATGTGTGGGAGAGACAAGAATAAACCAAGGATGAGACCCTCAGTTGATTTGAAATTGTTTCGACGCTCAAATCAGCTTCAATTTGCATTCTGGTTCAAACTCGGTCTGGTCCGGTTCAATTTGGCCCACCCTATAAAAGGGGTCTCTTTTTTTTCTTTTTTTTCTCTTTTCTTTTCCTCCTAGGGCCGGCCGAACCCCCCCTTGTTTTTTGATTTTTTCTTTTCCCTCGAGCACTCTTTCTCCCTCAAACCTCGATAGTTGTCTTAGATCTAGTCTTCCTTTGGATCTTTGACTGAGAAATCCCTCGAAGAACTGATTTTTAAAATCCCTCTCAGGCCCCTCGAGCACGTGGTGAAAGTTTCCTAAAAGGCTTTATCTTTATTGGATCTCGAACCTTTCTTCAGGTAAATCCTCCATAATTATGATCTTTTTCATGCTCAGTTCAATTTATGCATTTGTGGGATCGCATGTGAGGGTCGAGGGTGTGATTTGATGCCTCGAGTTAATCTTTCAAGGGGGTAGATCTGATAAAAAAGTGATCTTTTTTCTAGATCTGACCTCTTTTAATTTATTTTGCAGCTTTTCATGTCGCGTTCTTCGAGAGGTCGTTCCCCTGCTATGTTGGCTGATGGCGCGCCTCCCTCCTATGCTGGTGAGCTATTTTTGGCAGTATTTGGAAATTTACAAATTAGTCCCTATTTTCTTGTAAATTTACAAACTGGTCCTTTTTTACCCCACGTTGTTCTCCTTGGCGAGGCAATCGGGAAGAGCCTTGATTCTCG
>BQKN01060980.1:0-14915 GCA_022839385.1 Asparagus kiusianus | reverse complement strand
GGCAATCGGGAAGAGCCTTGATTCTCGTTGGTGAGGATCGACGCTTTAAAGATATGTTTTGCTTGGTCAAAACCATATCTCAATATTAAAGGGGGCGATTTGACGCTACATTGCGCTTTATAAGGCAGGGATATGTTGTTGACATACCCTGTGTTGTGATTGCACAATGTGGCCAAATCGTCTCACCCTTTATAAGGCAATGACTCTATCTTAACTATTTGTAAGATGAGTTCAATTTCCTTTTATAATCGAGACTAACCAGTGTTTAACCGTCTATTTTGCAGTGGGGTACCCTTCTGGATCATTCTCGTCCCACGCAGTCTGTGGGCGTCGCGGCGAGTATTACTCGACCTCCGACGATCCTTCTCCTATTCCAGCTACTCCTCAGTTTGCTTCGGGCACGTCGACTGAGGTTGCCCAGGTAGTGAGGGAAGGTGGTCATCGAGCTATTCGTCAGCTGATCACATACGCGCCTTTTGTGAAGGACGCCAGCTCTACTCAGCCTCTTCGGAAGAGCGACTTCCTGTTTGGTGATTCTGTCGATGACCCAGAAGCCGTATTCATTGACGCTGAGCAGTGGCTCCACAAGACCGGCAGTGGCTTCATATACTTGCCGAAGATTCCTCGGCATCGCTCATTGACTGAGCTCAGGCGTCAGGCTGTGACACGGGAGATGTCGTGGCGCTTGACTGAGGATCATGAGAGCGTTCATTGCGGTTACGTCACTCATCAGGCAGCTCCTGGCTCGAGCAGGAGTCATATCACTGGGTTGCATCCTGGAGTGTTAGGACTAGATGCACCACCACGTAACGAGTTTCTCGCCACTGCTTCGACCTTGAGGAATCGCCTCGCTACCCTAGGACGGGAGATGCCTGCTACTCGTCACAGGATTTATGGTTGGGTCCATTCTTTGGAAAAGTCTTGGTGGAGTCGCATGACGATGTATGTTTTGAGCCGATGGAGTGAGGAGTTGCACGCTTGCGGTTTGTATACAGCCGTCCGTGCCACCATGTATGGCTTGCCTGTCAGTTTGAGACATTTCTGTGCTTTGTTTGAGTTATATAATCCAGACTCGAACACTTTTTTGACCCGGCAGGGGGAGTTGGGTTTGGCTCTTCACGAGATGCACAGGATTTCTGGCTTGCCCATGGGACAGATGTTATACCAGGAGTACTTTCCCTCTAATCATGAATTGGACTAGTTGAAGGATCGCATGCCTGATCGCTATGAGACTTTATGGGATCTCACTTGTCATTATCACATTGCTTTAGCACAGTCTGAGCCTTTAGCAAAAAGGACCAAGGCCTCCGTGAGTCTGAAGCAGTTTGCGAACAATTTGTTCAAGAACCTGGAGAACCGTTCTGGCGAGGATATTTGTGAGTTGGCCCCACTTACTCCTTCAGAGGTGAACAGTCTGTTGAAGAAGATTGACGCTCGTTCTTATACCACTAGCAGTCCTGAGGGTGGCTTCCCTGCGAAGACCAAGTTCAGATCTTTCTTATGGCATGCGACCACACCAATCCAACCGATGACTCTTCTTGCCGGCTTTCTTGCTATCTGGTTGAAGAAGTGCGTGGTTCCATACCAGTCTGGCGACGCCTTGCCCATAGAGGTACTCTATCCAGCAGTTCAGCTTGCTTACAAGAAAGAACTCTCACTTCTTCCGGTGATGGTATCTGACATTCACCGAGGACTTCGACAGCTTTCTAGTGCCTTCACACGGAAGGAGACCGATTTACCAGGTCAGATTCCCACTCTTAAGGTGGAGCTTCCGTACGCTTATCTGATGGCCTGGTTTGTCCTCCACCGCTCGGATATGATGTCGGTGTCGAACGCCACAGATCACTCCGTTCCCCTGCTACAGTTGCTTGAGAATGGCAGGTGGGAGGGTCGAGGATTTTCTGATGTCAGACAGCAGCTGCAGGTCCACAAGTGTTGGGCATTCTCCACTTGTTTTCCGTAGTTCTCCGGCCGGTACGGCGAGTGCTTGATAGATGATGAGAGGCCGAGAGAGTATCGGACTCACTTAGACATTGGCTGCTTCAATTGGCTGGTGAACATTAGGCCTGGCTATCTGACTTTTCGGGTGAGGGATCAGTACTTCATAGAGCCATATCTACCCTACCGATTCGCTCGCCAGTTTGGCTATGATCAGCTCTACATCGGGAATCCTCGTCAGCAGTTTAGGACCCATAGTGGTTTGGTAGACGGTCTCCGTGCATGGTTGTGGACCGTGACTGGCTGTACTGGTGCTAAGTTCAGTCTCCCGAGTATTGATCGGCAGTTGAACCTCACTTTCTTGAGCTGCAAGTGGTTACTAGCAGCTAACAAGACCGTCCCCGTGAAGCCGATTGCAGAGATAGAGGCTGAGAAGGCTTCTCAGCTTGATTCCCTTAAGATTCGGGAGAACGCTCGGGCACAAAGGACGCGGAACAAGACTCGCCGGATTGATGAAGAGGGCCAGAGGACATTCAATTCCACAGACGAGGCTTCAGGCGGGGATCTCGAAGATTATGATGACTTTTCCGAGCGAGGTTTACAATTCATCTTTTATTTCTATCTTGCAGAAGTATTGAAACTGACTATGGTTTGATGTTTCAGGGACCACAGTTGATCAGGATGAAGAGTTCCGTCCTCCTCCCCAGGCGAGACCTTCGATCCCCATTGCTAGGCGGAAGAGATTAGACCGTAAGCCACGTGCAGCTTCCCGAGCTTCTGATATGGACCTGGCTGGCGATGATCCTGCCAGTGACGGAGGTAATATCCATCCTGTGAACCATTCTCTTGGTTATTCGGAACATTGACTCATGCTCTTCTATCTCTATATAGGAGTGCGTGGAGAGAATGAGATGAGTCCCGATCCCATTCCCGTATCGCCCGATGAGTTTGACCCACTACCTCATGTAGAGAGGCCTACCGGGGTTGCTGACATTGGAGAGGAGATCAATGTAGGACCCGATTCCGTGAATCCAGGTACATCTAACACTGACACTGTATTTCTTTAGGTAATACACGAATGAATTTGTGTATCCTCTAACTGTCCTCTACTTCTCGCTTCTTCAGATAATTTGCAGGAGACGAATCCTAGAAATGAAGAGGCTGATGCACCCGTGAGAGGTAACTTATTTCCATTAGTTGTAGTCTCTTCACTCTTCTTTGGCACTTATATCTTTTTATGTCAGATTTCTCCATCGATGACTTTGACGAGGGAAGCTTGTTTGCGGACACTCCTATGATGCGCTACATATATAGCTCTCCTCAGATCGATGACCAGTTACCTGGGGATATGTTTTCTGAGTCCGCCTTCGCTGAAAATCCCGAGGATGGTTCCTTTGAAGGTATGTGCTTCTTTCTGAGTTAATTATAGGACTAGCCAATCTTGACTAATGCAACTATAACGTAACGCCTCTGCGAATTCTGTTTTGAATCTGGTAGGAGCTTTTGTTGAGAAAGACCCTGTTGAGCCGGCTGTGAGACCAACTACACCAGTTGATGCACCTACGGCCGTTACACCTCCACTACCCCCAGCGGCTCAAGGGGAAGAAGGTATAAGTTAACTCATTGAAGAGTGTTATTCCTTTTTCTTATTAAGACTTTTGACGGACTTCTCCCTTTTTTGTGTAGGGCGTTCTTCTCGTCTTCATGTCTTAGTGAAGGAGTTGTTATCTGACGACGATCCTGACAAGGTCGTCATCTGCATAGAAGTTCGTTCCTTCTTCTCCTTCGTGAATGCTATGATCGGCAAGCTCTTCCACGGCGGACTTTCCCTTCACCAGTTTAAACCTCTCCTTAATTCCAAAATCATCTTGATAAGGGAAGCAGGATATCCAGACTTGGCGAAGGCCATAGTTGACGATCTTGACTGCTTAGAGCATGAGCTCCAGATGTTTCGTGAGCTTCGAGATATCGGTGCCTCTTCCTTCATTGCTGCTGAGCTGGAGACCCGTTTACAGTCACTACGCGAGACTCAGCTTCTTGCTAGTCTTGAGGTTCAGGTGCAGCGAGACCGAGTAGCTCGAGTTGAGACCGGCCTTGCTACCAGATTATCTTTACTTGCCGAGCTCCGCTCTTCTATTACTTCTTGTGGGACCAAGATAGATCAGCTTAGAAGAGAACTCCGCGAAGAAGAGGAGACTTTTGGCATTCTTTAGATGACAGAAGCACAGGACCAGCAGACCTTTACGTCTTTGTCCGATGAGTTGAAGTCTTTGAAGCAGAGGCTAGTCGATATTGAGGAGGCTGCTGCGAAGACTTCGACCGCCACCGAGGAGTCCCTTAGGGCTGAACTTAGGCAAGCTTATGATGAGAAGCTGTCTAAGGTCAGCCAGCAGATTATTAGCCACAGTCTTGATGTCTGATTTTGTTTACCGAGTGATTTGACTTTTGACTCTTTTAGTGAATTCCCTTTTTATCTTTATTATGATTCGTCATTCCGTTTGAAATGATTGACCATAATACTCATAGGATTTTTGGCAAACCCTCAGCCCTCAACGGATTTGGTTAGCCTTTACCGACTACCGTTTTAGTCGGGCTAGCATGCGAATTGTTTAAACCCGCTCGCATGTAACGTTGCGCTCAGAGATTAAATTCTCTGAGACTTCGTGCTATGATATTGAATACATAGACTTCGCCATTATTACGGGAATAGGCTACCCGGCGACACGTGTTAGGTGTTGACTTTAGGATTTTTGGCTAACCCCCAGCCTTCAACGGATTTGATTAGCCTTTACCGACTACCGTTTGAGTCGGGCTAGCGTGCGGATTGTCTAAATCCGTTCCACACGTCACGTTAAGCTAAAAGAGTTAACTCTTTTAGTGCTACGATATTGAATACGTAGACTTCGTCTTTCTCTTGTGAAAAGACTAAACAGCAACGTGTATTAGACGTTGACTTAGGATTTTTGGCAAATCCTCAGCCTTTAACGGATTTGATGTGCTCTTACCGACTACCGTTTGAGTCGGGCTTACATGCGGATTGTTTTAATCCGTTCCGCATGTGACGTTGCGCTAAAGGAATGAACTCCCTTAGACTTCGTGCTACAACTTCGAATGTGTAGACTCTGCCATTGTCATGGGAATAGGCTACCCAGCAACGTGTATTAGACGTTGGCTTATCCATATTTAGGCTTTGGGACAAAGGACCCCAGAGTCAGACTCTGGTATCTTTTTCTATGGATAAAGACCAAACCGGCGACGCGTGTTAGGCGTCGACGTATCCTTTCTTAGGATTCAGGATAAAATTCCCCATGCGTGTGAGGCATGGATTTCGGTGTTATTAATAACAACCTGCCACAATGTTGAATATGCGGACGGGGGTTCTTTTTAACGGTTAAGAACTAACCGGCCGCGCGTGTTAGGTGTGGACTTATCCTTACTTAGGTTTCAGGATAAAATACCCCAGAATCGAACTCTGGTGTTTTCTTCTATCGGAAAAAGACTAAACCGGCAGCGCGTGTTAGGCGCAGACTTATCCCTGCTTAGGTTTCGGGATAAAATACCTAAGATGAATCTTAATTTTATAAGTTTTGGACAAAGAGTTGATGTGGGAAGGAAGAATTTTATATTCTATTCCCTTAACAAGGAAGGAAGAATTTTATATTCTATTCCTTGATTCTGGAAAGGAAGAATTTTATATTCTATTTCCAGTGCAAGAAGGAAACTAGAAGTGGGATCTCCACTCCGAGAATCCGGAAGATCTAGATAAACTTACCTTTTATAGGATTGGTTATATGATCGAAAGATGAGTTCTTCGTTTATCGAAGTGAAATTTCTACTTCGGTTATAACCATGAGAAGGTTTAACCAAAGAAAAAGGAAAGGGAGTTCCTTCGTTTATCGAAAGGGGACTCCGAATTGAGATTGGACCTTTTTGGTGAACTCACTGTCAACTGAAATTGATCAGTGAGGGATTTTGGTGGTTTGAATTTGGGTTATCCTTTAGAATATTAAGTGAAATATTCTTCAAGGAACTTCCCGATAAATGAGTTGTCCTGAACGTACTAGGGATAGTACTTTTTCAAAAACTTCCCATTTATTGGCATTAATTGCCTATCACCCCCTAGAGAAATTAAGCGATAAGCGCCGTTCGAATAGACTGTGTCTATTACGAACGGTCCTTCCCACTTAGGTTTGAATTTACCTTTCTTCTTGGAGGTGAGGATTATTGGTCGGCGAGCAGCAAGGACTAGATCTCCTTCCTTGAAGCTTCTTTGGCGGACTCTTTTGTCAAAAGCCCTGGATATCCTAGCCTGGTAGAACTCGATGTTTTGTTGAGCTTCCAAGCGCTTTTCGTCCAGCCTTTCGAGTTCCTCGAGACGCTTTTGATGCTGCTCTTCGGTTGTCATCTCCGTTGCGAGAGCGATCCGAAGGGAAGGAATTTGAATCTCTAACGGTAGCACAGCTTCACATCCGTACACCAAAGAATACGGAGTAGCTCTTGTAGGAGTGCGTATTGTGGTGCGATAAGCCCAGAGGGCTTCGCCGAGTTTATCGTCCCAATCTCGCTTATTGGTCTTCACAAGCTTTGACAGGATCTTGATGATCGTCTTGTTGAAAGCCTCAGCTAATCCGTTCGCAGCGGGGTAATAAGCTGTCGACGAAACGTCCTGAATTTTGAATTTATCACAAAACCTGATGAAGGCATTGCTTATGAATTGTGGACCGTTGTCATGAATGATCCGCCTCGGCACGCCGTGTCGGTATATGACGTAATGCTTGATGAAGTTGATGACGTTGTTCGTCTTCACTTCTTTAAGCGGAATGGCTTCAGCCCACTTTGAAAAGTAGTCGGTGATAGCGAGAATAAATCGATCACCTTTGACTGAAGGAGGAAAGATAGGACCGACAATATCCATACCCCATGTCTCGAATGGCCAAGACGTGGTTGATGTGTGTAATCGCTCCGGAGGTTGGTGCATATAATTTGCATGCACTTGACAAGCATGACATTCTCGGGCGTACTCGATCGCGTCACGAACCATCGTTGGCCAGAAATATCCCATTCTTCTGAT
Organism: Asparagus kiusianus; assembly: GCA_022839385.1. NCBI lineage: Eukaryota > Viridiplantae > Streptophyta > Magnoliopsida > Asparagales > Asparagaceae > Asparagus > Asparagus kiusianus. Next base: position 7,906 of record BQKN01060980.1, on the reverse strand, counting down.
TCGATCATACAGCTTGGGACCAGGCTGATGCGCACCGCATTCTCCTTCATGTGCTTCCTTAAGAACTTCTTTTGCTTCTTCGTTCGAAAGGCATCGGAGAAGCAAATCATCATACCCCCGGCGATATAGCGTACGGGTCTCGGTATTGTAAAAAAACCGTGGTGCTCTTTGGCGAATAGATTCTTTTTCTTTTGCGTCCTCTGGTAAAATGCCGTATTGGACATAATCGATGATGGGAAAATGCCAATCTCGGGACTCGGACCCGATTTGGGTTGAGTTCACCTCTTTGGCGTTCTCGTTTTTATCATCCTCCTCTTCAACCTCCATATCGTATATAGGTATGCAGAGTTGGTGTGATCTTACTGTGACTAGCAGTTCAGTTTCAGGCGGTTGCGCGAGTGATACTGCTAGTGCTGTCAGTGTATCCGCATGAGCATTCTGGAGACGTGGGATGTATTCGATGTAGACTTCTTCAAAAGAATCTGCCATTCTGACAGCCTCCTGGTGGTACGGAATCAGATCTGGGTTCCTGACTTCATACTCTCCACGAACTTGGTTAACGATCAACTGAGAATCTCCAAAGGCTTCGAGATACTCAACCCCCAGCTCTTTGGCGAAACTGAGTCCAATGATGAGCGCGTTGTATTCGGCTACGTTATTGGAACATGGATTCGTCAGCGAATAAGCTCGGGGCATCACGTGCTTCCCTGGGGAAACTAAGACCACTCCAACTCCGGAGGTGACTTTAGGACATCCAGGGGTTACTGCCTTATTAACTGCTCTCGAAGCACCATCAAAGTATAACTGCCATACTTGTTGGTGTGATGTGGTATTAACCTCGTGGGTTTCATCTGGTAAATCACCATATACCTCAACTGTATCTGTTGTCGGGCTTGCCGCCAAAAGATCACAAATCGCTTGTCCTTTGACCGACTTCTGCTGTTTGAAGTGTAGATCATACTGGGACAAAAGAAGGGCCCACTTTGCTAACCGCCAATTCATCGAACCCGGTTGAGTCATGAATACCCGTACCGGATTAACATTAGCGATGACGTAAATCGTCTGGCCAACTAAGTAATGTCGCATCTTCTGTACCGCAAACACTAATGCGAGACATTCTTTCTCGATCATCGGGTATCGAGATTCGGCGCCTATCAAGGTCCGACTCAGATAATAGACTGCCTGTTCGTGACCATTATCATCGTCTTGTGCTAATAAAGCACTTATCGAATGGTTCATCGCCTTGATGTAGATCAAGAACGGTTTACCTGATTTTGGTGCGACCAGAACAGGGGGATTCATCAGATATGCCTTGATATCTTCGAATGCCTTCTGGCAATCATCATCCCAAATAAACGATACGCCCTTCTTGTTTAGCTTAGAAAATGGTTGGCATTTCCCGAAAAGATTCGAGATGAACCGCCTGATGTAAGCTAAACGCCCTTGCAATCCTCTGAGTTCTCTTAGATTCCTCGGGGGTTGCAATTCATTTATCGCTTTTACCTTGTCTGGGTCAATGTGTATACCCTTAGTGGTGACGACGAATCCAAGGAATTTTCCGCTGGACATTCCGAGGAAGGATTTTGTAGGATTCATCTTTAATTGATGGCTCCGCATGAGATCAAACATCATTCTCAAGTCCTTGATGTGATCTTCTTTGTTGCGGCTCTTTACCACCAAATCATCAACGTAGCATTCCACCGTTTTCCTGAGATGTTTCTAGAAAATCTTAGTCATTGCTCGTTGGTGTGTAGCACCTGCATTCTTCAGACCGAACGGCATCACCGTATAGCAGAAGACACCGAGGGGCGTTCTGAATGCTGTATGCTTTTCGTCATCCGGGTGCATCTTGATTTGATTATACCCCGAAAAGCCGTCCATGAAGGACATTCTTTCGAACCCACATGTATTGTCGATAATGACATCCGTGATCGGGAGAGGAAAATCGTCTTTTGGACATGTTTCGTTCAGATTCCTGAAGTCGATGCAAATCCTGATCTTGCCATTTTTCTTCATGACGGGAACGATGTTGGCTAACCAGTCTGGATGTTGTTCCTCTCAGATGAATCCTGAGTCGATCAACTTCTTAACCTCAGCCTCGATGGCTTCCATGATCTGCGGACGAAACCGTCTTTGCTGTTGCTTGACAGGTTTGGCATCCGGCTTGATGTCGAGGCGGTGCATTGCCACATTGGGGTCAAGTCCTGGCATGTCTTCATAGTTCCAGGCGAAGACATCAATGTACTCTCTGATCATGGTAATTAACTCTTCCTTTTCATCTGGGGGAAGGCTACCGCTGATGAATATGGGCTTTGGATTGGCTTCATCACCCATATTGATCTGGACTACTTCGTCCTCGGTGGGTGGCTCTCTTTGCTCGAACCTATCACCATACTGCATGTTTAAGTGATAAACCCATGGGTCCTCCCACGTTTGCATTTGATCGTCGTCCTCCATCGTAGACGGATCAGCTGTAGTCATGTTCGACATCAAGGTCTTGAACATTTCTCCCAAACTTGTGTCGGAATCCTCAGCTGAAGAGTCTAGCAAGTACCCATCCTTAGCTTTGTTAGCAATTTGATCGATGATTTGCCAACCACATTCGTCATCTGATGAGACATAGCCTAGGCCTCTCTTGTGACGGTAATAATTATCCGGTTTCCCTTTTGGGACATATGCCATTTTGACTGGGACACGGGAACCTCGGTCGAAGTATAAACCTTCTCCGAGTGTAAAGTCGTATCCTTGTTTTTCCATGAGCGTACGCACTTCCGGACTATACTTTGATAGGTGAAGACCAGATTTGTCATCGTCTTCATCCTCTCTTAGGAAATGATCCGACAACGGAAGATTTTCTCCTTTACCGTAGATCACTTCTTTTTGTCCTCCTGTTTTGGCAGGAATAATCCGAGTTGTTCCGAAGGAATGCTGGGGGCGTTTCTTCGTTACATACGATGATCGGAGTGGCATACAGAAATCGGGATTATTGTATAATCCTTCTATCACATCATCAAGAGACAAGGAGTACTCTAAACCAGGATTTATTTCAATATCGGCAAGTTGCCAGTTACAACCGCCGTCTAACGACTGTTCGTCATCGAGATTGATTACAAAGGGTACAATGTCATTCAAAACAAAACCACCATTGTAATCGAATCCGGCTTCGGAATCAGCTTCTTCTTCGCTGTCCGTGCCTTGGATCGATGGTTCCGTGTCGGATTCGTTACCATAAAGGAGAGAATCTGTGAAGTAATTCTCATACCCTTTGAATGGTTGCTTATCCGCGACCACCGTCCTAACTCTTCCATCAGTGTCGACATATTTCAAACACTGATGTAGAGTGGAGGGAACTATAACATTACTATGGATCCAAGGCCGACCCAATAGTAAGTTATAGGATGTCTCAGCGTCAATCACGTAGCACGTGACCTCCGTCTTTAAATCGCCCATTTGGCATTTTATCCGGATTTTACCCAAAGGTCTTGACCCGCTGGTGTTGAATCCGTAGATGACTGTGCCTGTAGACGCCAACTTGCTGACTGGAATGCCAAGGCTGTGCATTAGTCGAAGTGGCATAATACTCACAGCAGAACCCGGATCCACTTGGATTCGGTTGACTTTACTGGAGCCAATGTACCCGACGAAATATAGGGGCCGATCATGATTTGAATTCTTCGTCTGCATGTCCTCTTTGGTGAAGGTGATGCAGGGAAGGTTCCTAGCTGCCACGTTACACTGTTGGGCTAACAATTCTAGCTCCTCAGGTGCTGGCTTGATCCTGGTAAGGAACGCCTCTGAATCGGCCAAGGCCTCTTGTAAGGCTTCTCTAGTTTCCTTGGACAACCGTAGTAGCTCGTACAGCGTTATCCGTGCTGGAATATTGGCCAGCTGAGCCATGATGTCGAAGGCACGCGGATTTTTTGAACTCTCTGGTTTGTCTTTTCCAATCGGACGACTGAAACGAGACTGCTTCGGATTCTGAACCTCTTCGGGCCTCTTTTCTTTTTGTTTGTCAACCGGTTGCCGTCGAGCATCTTCAACCGGTTTGGGAACTGCAATCACCCCCAGCTCTGTGAGAGTCTTGGCTGGTCCTCGTTTTGTCACCCCCTGCTCAGCAAATTGATCGCCCGGGGATGGATATTTGAAGTGGTATTCATTTCCACTCCGGGTTGCAAAGACCTCCTGCTCCTCGTCGGAAAGTGGGAAAGCTGGGATTCTTTCGTCATCTTCTCCTGGGATGGCAGAAACTCCGTAACAAGACTTGCCTTTCCCTTTAGACTTCTTCTTGGATGACGATCCGGCCTATTGTTCATCTTCAATCAGGTCGGGGTGCACCCAGAGAATTTCACCGTTTGGGGCTGTGTGAGGCACAAGTCCCTTTTGACGTTGTCCGTGCGGGTCGTCATTCACTGTCTTCATCCCGACTTTGGTAACGCGTTTTGGCTCGAACCAATCTGTAGGTACTGATCCAAAACTGATCGACACCGCGTTTGCTCCCACATTCTTGGCCGGTTTTGGAGTTATGACCCCTACGTCGATCAACGCCTGGATCTTGTCCTTGAGGTGGTAGCAAGACTTTGTTGGGTGGTGGACCGCTCTGTGGTACGCGCAATACTTTGGGTCCGTCACCTTAGTGGCTCCTTCATGATCCACGATTGCCGGCAACTGGATTTTGTTGTTCTCCAACAAGTACTTGAAGATGCTGGGGACTTCATCATCCTTGAAGGAGTAGACTTTGGGAAACCTCGGCTCCGAAGACTTTTGCTTCTGAGACCTTTGCTACCAATGCGGCTGCGACTGTTGTGGCGCTCTTTGCTGCTGCTGCTGTTGCTGAGGTTGCAATTGAAATGTCTGGTTAGCATCAACAGCATTAACATGAGCTTTACCTTTCCCTTTCTGGTTAAAGTTCTGCTTTGGAGGATTCGTTGCCGGTTGGCCTCTCTCCGCCTTCTTTCTCCTGAGGAACCGTTCAGCTTGCTCCCCTCAGACCTTCAGATCCTTCCACGTCTTGGATGGTACGGTGCCCATTGCTTCCAACACATCCAGCGAAAGGTTGTTGTGGCAGGTCTGGAGGATGAATTCCTCGGTGATCGGGTCCCGACAATTCATCGCCTTGTTACGGAACCTCTTTACGAAGGTGTCGACCAACTCCCCGTCTTTTTGCTTCTCATCGAGCAACGATCCGATAGAGATCTCGGTATCATCGTCGAAGAAATTCATGAGAAACTTGGTCTCCATGTCGTCCCAGCTGTTTATGCTTCCTGGCTTGAGGCGACGATACCAATCGAAGGCAGCTCCGCGAAGAGTGCCGACGAATGACCGCACCATCAGAGGCTCATTACCAGAGATGACTCCCAAGTGCGATTTGAAGTAAATCAAATGCTGAGTAGGTGAACCCATCCCATTAAACGGCGTGAAGTTAATTAGACTGAACTTCGCCGGATATGGGATTGATTCCCACTCTCTTGGGTAGGGACAAGGAATGCCCGTCTTTTTCGTCTCTTGAGCAGAGATCAATGTGTTGATCTTGCTCTTGAGATTTTTAATTTTCAGGTTTTCACCTGTGTCTTCGCTAGCATTTTCATTACCACCCCCTGGGTTGATGGGAGGGTTGTTGGCATTGTGACCCTCATTTGTGTCCTCATCTTCCAGGTTGTTCTGGTTGGGACGGCTTGGTTCGCCTTGTTGGTTCCTCAGTGCTTGAAGCTGTTGGTCATGCATCTCTCTCATGTTCTGCATAGCCATTTGCATTTCGAACCGAAAGGTCTCCTGTTGTTTGGCCATGGCATCTTCAAGCATCTTGGCCACTTGCTCCGCGTTTATCATAAACGCTTCGCGGGGTTGTCCTTCACTGGACACTGTGTTATCAGATGCCACTGCTGAGCCAGCATCTGATTCTTCATCTCCCGAAGGTACTCTTGTTCGGATTCTACCATACGTCGCGCGAATGATAGCCCCGGATTGTAGATGAGTTACACGTCGGGATATTTTTGGAACCGCCTCGGGGTTATCCTGAGCCGATGTTCCTGTGCTGGTCATATTTGCGATGACCCTTGAATGCTCACCATCTTTGACCATCTTCCTCCTTCGTTGGAAACGCCTATGCCTTGGTTTTGGTGTTCCATCGCTGAGTCTTTCAAACACAGAGACTCTCTCAGGGACCGCCTTGACGCAGTTGCACTCGGACAGTACCGCCCGAATGAGCTTCGAGCAAGGACATTGTGTTTCGAGCCTTCGAGGGCTCCTCTTTCTGGATTTATTCGTACCCCCGGCACGATAGTACAGCTCGTCTGCTTGAAGATCGGAGCAACCTATTGTGTGTTGGCACGATCTCTCAGGTATAACGTTGTCATCATCAGATGACAACGTTTCCTTCTGAGGAATAATTGTCTTCTTCGGACCATCCAGAGTCACACGCCTCGAAACACGCCTTTGTGGGTGTGAATCTTCAGCGGGCTCTTGCACTTCTATGCGCAAAGTTGTGCGCTTGGGTGCCACAATTTGCTCCAAGTGTTGAGGGTTGTGGCCACCCCCAGCATGCTGCATTGGTTGGGACTTCTTCATTGGCCCCAAGCGTTCTTGGACTGGAGCTTTACTTCGTTCCTTTGGAAGTGGGCCGAGGCGCTCCAGAACAGATTTTCTCTTCTGGGATGGTCCTGCGGGATCTCCCTGAGCAGTTGCAGAAATTACCGGCTGTTTGGATTGATTTGCCGGGTGTTGAATCTTCGGAGGTTGCGGTTGTCGCTCCTCGGTCTGAACCGTTGCTTCAGACTTTAGCCTCCAAATCTTGCGGGTTGGTGGCGGCTTTTTGACCACCTCCTTCTGCAGCTTCCGACTGGCTTCTTCGGCTTTGGCCCGTGCTTGCGCCGATAACGCGCGCCGTTTGCGGATGCGCTCCTCCAACGTCGAGCGATTCCGTTTGACACGGACCCACTCCATTGTCGATGGTTTGGAGGAACCACCCTTCACTTGCTGTTGAGGCTGTTTGCCTCGTTTGTTCTTCAGATCCGCATGATAGCGGACCCCGTCAACGGACTCCATGGCCTTGGCGAATTGCTTCGCGAGGCGTTGACGCTGCCTCTGGCGGGCTCTCTTGGAGAGAGTCACCACGCCTTCAATGGCGGATTTGACCTTCTTTGAGGTCGGTAGGGCCTCACTCAACGCAGCTTCGGCGTCGATTGGGGTGAGGTCGTCGTTGGTGGCTTCAACTTCATCACACCAACGGACTTTTCTCCTGGAGGAGAACTTCTGGAACTTCTTAGACTTGGGGGAGGAGGTAGATCCGGACGAGGACACGTACTCCTCGTATTTCTGCTGGTCGAATTCATACTCGACCTCCTCCACGACCGGGATCGAGATCCGCGGCTGCGACACTCCGATCTCGGCAGCGAGATCGGTGGCTCCCACTGTGGTCGCCAGATTGTTCGCCTGGAAAATTGTGTTCTTCTTCATTGATGATTTCATTACAACTTTGATAACAACTTTATGTGTTTACAAAGATTCGGTCTTTTTATAAGAGCCGGTTACAATGAAAATCAAAATAAAGAAATAAAAATTACAATTCTCTCTGAACAAATCACGAGTTTCCTGTTTTACGGTCCCTCGCTTTTGTGGGTTGTTTGCCTGTGCCGGGGTTGATTACCGTGGACCACCGCGCAATCTCGATCCGAATAGATCTACGTGGTATAACGGGTATTATCCCACCAAGGAGATAATAGCCGGGAGGGATCGTTTCACCAAGGAAACGCTCGCTCAAATCTCGGGATCTAAGAACCAAGCTTAGATCCGGAGTAGAATGACGTAGATCTGGGAATCCAAGTCTTCAAGCCTTCACAATCCGAGTTGAGGTCACAATCCGACAGAGTTTCGGCTCTTCAGAAGTTTCCGCAAAAGTCCTTTGAAATGA
>BQKN01060979.1:70075-88783 GCA_022839385.1 Asparagus kiusianus | reverse complement strand
ATATATGAGTTTTCACGTTTTTCTTAGTTTTCATAAGAACCCCAACAGCCACCAAAACCCCCAAACCCTAGTTTGAATTCTTGGAGAAGATTGAAGGCTTTCGAGCAGGATTTTTCTTGGTTTTTGGCTTTTGGAGTGGAGATCTCTTTCAACCTTGCTTCTAAAACGTTTTTCGACAATCTCAGGCGAGTATCATCTCTGCTAATCCCCCTCCTAGTTTTCAAAATATTTTTTAAAAAGATTTAAATATGTTTTGTAGAGCCTAAATTGACTAGATTATGAATAAAAGGCAACTCGTTTGTATTATATGTATAAAGATTAGGTCTTTTCATGCTAAAAAGGTTGAGAATGAATTTTACAGATGTATTTAAGATCTGAAGATGATTTTAAAACATGGTTAATCTAAAGAAAGAAGTTTGATTCATCGTTTTGAGCTTTTATGCATGTTTTAAATATAATGCATAAAATCATGGTTATATATGTTGATTTTGTTTCCAGATATTTTTATCTGCTGTAACATGTTTGTATGCAAGATTCATAAAGTTTTTACCATGTTTGAATCATAAAAACACGACGTGAACACGACACACAAAAATCTAGAAAAAACTAGATTTTAGGCTCACGGTCGACCGCCACGGTCGACTGCGTGCAGGGGAGAGACCTGGGTAGTCTCTGGAGCCCGTCGCGGTCGACCGCCACGGTCGACCACCAGTCTGATGTTAGCATGTGCATGGTTTTGGTTTGATTTTTGTTTGTCGAGCGTTTTTCTCAACCTTGTGATGATTAACTACAATTTTAAAACTTGTAAAACACCTGGGATAATGGTGAACTTCAGATGTGGACTCGCACACTGAGATATGTGCACTTAGGCTTGGTTTGTGTTGAATTGACACACTTTTGTCACAAGTTAAAATTTATAAATACACATGACTAGTATTTGATCTTTCACATATCCGGAAATTGGAAGATAAAACCTATTACCGCAGAACGATTGAGTAAAAGTATTACAATAGTATCGTTATTACATGTATCCGAAATAGGGAGATAATACATCCTATTACCACAAAGCGATTGCGTAAGAGCATTATAAGAGTATCGCTATAGCACAAGATGATGCACACATAGATATTTGATCAGTTGTAAAATTTACTTCCATGATAGATTACCCGCGAGTAGGGTATTTCTTTTAAGATTTTGGCACACCCATTATGGACGGCGGTTATATTCGTTTTGGTTTGGTTGACATCCTCTTATATTAGAGCAAGTTACTCGGATGCAGTTCGAGATGAGATATTTATTCTTTATGTTGGAGATTGGAGTATGTTTCCTTGACTATTTGTTTTTCATTCATAGAGAGCTATATAAATGATTTGATATATGCATGTACTGACTCTATTTTCCTATATACTCCTATCCCTTCCCCTGGGGAGAGGTAGTGATGATCTCGCTAGCGCTTTGACGCTCGTTGTTTCCCCTCTTTCAGGCAGCGAGTCCAGTGTACGGAGAGTCGTAGGTTGATTGGACTTCCTAGTTGTGCATTTAGCTACTTATTATACTTTGTAGTTATTGCAAAACTCCACATGTAGTTGATTATTTTCAGACTCTAGATTGGTATTTTAGTTTAGAGTTGAGAGCTTTTGTGAGACTTTGTTTATTTGACTCATTGTATTTGAGATCTAGTTTATACTCAGAGATATTTCTATTCTTTTTCAGTTGGGCTCATTATTGATATTTCTTATACTTCTTCTGTGTATATCTAGTGTTACATATTTATATTTTTGTCTATCTGTACCTTCACCTATTTATTGTTTATACTAGAGAGATGGTGATTGTGATGGTGAAACATGTCTTAGCATGATGGTTGGTGCTTGACAAGTTTGACAATCTGGGTTTCATCTGGGACTGCAGCCTTGTGTGAATCCTGGGGCGTCACACCAACCTAATTAGAACATACTTTATCTCACTCATGGGGACTTTGACAGATCTATCAGTTAACTGCAACATGCATCTGGTTGGTTTTAGTTCATCTACACCTAGTTGCTACTAGACTAAATAAGGAAGCAAATTGACACTTGCCCCTAAGTCTAAAAGCACCTTATCACTGTAGGTATTACCAATGACACATGAAATGATGGGAATACCTAGATTTTTATGTTTCAAAGGTATGGGCTTTAAGAGCATATCACTGATATTGGCAGCCAAAAAGACTTTCTTTAAAATATTTATTCTTCTCTTCTTAGTGCACAAATCTTTTAAAAATTTTGCATAAGAAGGGATTCATTTAGTTACATCTAAGAGAGGAATATTGACCTTAACCTGCTTGAAAGTTTCTAGGATCTTTTCCTCCTGAGGGGAGTGTTTCCTAGGCCTGAGTCTATCTTGGAAGGGAGCAACTGGTTTAAACCTATCAAAATTAGGCTCAGGTTCTGGTTCTTGGTCATCGGAAATGAGTGATTTCTGAATAGAGTTATCAGAAAGAGAATGAATTTATTCTGTTTCAAGAGTTTGACTTGAAGGTATTCTAACTTGTTTATCGATCTGTTTTCCTGACCGTAGTGAATGGATTGTATTCACTTGAGCTTCGTAGGATAAACTAGATCATGTGTCCTTAGGGTTGACCACTGATTGACTCAGGAATTTTCCTTTCTCTCTTTCACTCATGGCACTAGCTAGTTGACGAAGTTGGGTTTCTGACCTAGCTATGCCCTAAATATTGGAGTTGAGTATTTGTTCGGTTAATTGAATAAAGGAATTTAAAGTGTTGGATGTTTGAATCAACATATTTATGGTTTGTGTAGAGGCCTGATTATGGTTTCAAAACCTTTTTCCAAAACATTAAGACATTTATCATGATCAAAATTTAGAGGGATATGATTTACAGATTGATGATGAGGAGACTGATTTGGATATGACAGATTTGGTTATTGAAAACTAGGTTGAGAACTTAAAGAAACGGTGTTTCCCTTAGGAAATTGTTGGTTTGAAGAGGGAGTAAAGTTTTGATTTTCGGAGTAGTTTTCCTGATTCCATACAAAGTTTAGGTAATTTCTTCAACTTGGATTATAGGTTGAAGAAAATAGATCATTCACAAAACGCTGGAATGTCGTGTTAACCTGTCCTAGTGGTTAATTGTTTCCTAAGAGAGGGCATTCCTCTAAAACATGGGATGAAGAAAGACAGTTGTGACAATCTGAGGCAGAAACTTAATTGATTTGAGTAAGGGTTCAATCTTTGATTTCTAGAGCTTCTAACCTACGCATGATTGTAGCCATCTTTTCTTCAGAGGAAATGTTTGTCTCTAAGGATAGACCACTGGATTTAGGTTGGGGAACTGATGAAACTCTGTCATCATAGTGTTCTCATTGCATAGTTTTCTCAGATAAACTCTCTAAAAATTCCCATGCTTCATCAACATTTTTCTTCATGAAAACCCCTTGACACATTGATTCTAAGAAAGTTTTTAAAGAATAATCCAATCCTTCATAGTTGATTTGGCATAATTACCATTTTTTAAGACCGTGGTTAGGAAATTGGATAAGGAGATCATTAAATCTATCAAAATACTTCTAGAATGACTCACCCAGGAAAATTTTAAAATTCATAATGTTGTTTCTAAGCTTAACCATTATGTGGATAGGGAAAATTTTCTTCAAAAAGACGGTAACAAATTCATCCTAAGTTGAGATAGAATTTGTGGGTATGCTATACAGCCATTTCTTAGCTTTGTCCTTAAGAGCAAATGGAATAAATTAAAGATTAGTCGCATCCTCGGATAGTTCCCTAATCTTAATCATAAGACAAACTTCCTCAAACTCGGAAATATAGATATAAGCGTCTTCGGTTTCATTTCCTAAAAATTTTGGAAGCATGTTTATATAATGCGGTCTATGCTCAAAATTAGTTCCATTGACTTCGGGTAGCTTAATGCAAGATGGGATTGCAATCCTACTTGGGTAACACATATCTTGAAGAACCGGTGGATTAGTATTATCCATTTCTTCAAAAATTAGTTCAAAATAGATTAAACGATTGGTATTATCTTTAATCCAACCTTGCATACACCAAGGCAATTTCTTTTTATTTTTAAATTTATTTAACTAAAAAATTCTAAGAAAAATAAAAGTTAGTTTTTTTAAAGGTATGTTAAAAAATTATAAAAGGTTACGAGAAGGAGGAGAAAGATAAAAGACAAATCTAACTAAAACAAATCAAAAGTAATCACTTGTGTCAATCACTACAAATTCTAGGGTTAAGCCTAAATCAGCTAGACCAGCTCCTAACCAAAAATTTCCTTAGTGAAAAGATTGAAGTTTACTCATTCAGTTAGCCAGGTAAGGATAGTACTAGAGGGAGATCAAAGATTAATTAAGCACATCATTCCTTGCGGAGCGTTTACGCAACCCTTAAATCTTGTCTTAAATACCAATGGATTCAAGTAAACTTAAACCGGTTCACTTAAGGATTTCTTATTCTTTAATGAGCTCGAGTCCTTAGGGGCCAACTTCTAATGAGTTTTAAGAGGCTTGGATTTGTGTTGTGAGGACTTAGTAATTTGTGGGCCAAAGAAAGGGTGATGAAATCCCTCACCTAATCTTGATTAGGGGGTATTGCTCTTAAGAATATTTTTAAATGAGTGTCAAATCAAGATGCTCAAATCACTTTGGTAAATTCCTACTACTATATGTAATGTGACTCTAGGAATTAAAAGCAACTACAAAAGAATGGAAAAATATTTTTTTTGTTTTTTATTAAGGGTAACATTCAAACAAATGTGAGAAAGGGACTATTGTTTGAATTGAAAAACACTAGAAAGAAGAGTTACCATAAGCAAATCTTCAAACCCTCAATCTCTAATCCTTGATCCTTAATCTCCAAGTGGTTCCTTAACAAGAAAACACACAAATTAAAAAACAAAAATAAATAAAATCCTACTTATAAACACCTTTCCCGGCAAACAGCGCCTTGCTGGGGCATAAATGTATACCTCTAGAGTTGTAAGTGCACAACAATTAAGTTATATTATAAAAGTTATCAATCCCGCGAGGAAGGTGTTTGTAGGAGAAAATCAAAATTGGTTCTTATGTTGTGTGTGTGACAATTAGGAGTGACGGATGTGATTGTGGAGTGATAAAGAGAGTGAGAAAGATTGTATCTAAATAAAAACAAAATAAGGTTAAGAGTGAAGAGATAAAGAGTAGATGTGATAAAGTGTAAAATGTAAATAAAACTAACAAAAGGGAAGAAAGAAATATGAAGGAAATAAAATTAAGAAACAAATGAGAGAAAAATCAAGAATAAAGGGGAAAATAAAGAAAGTAAAAGATGGAAGATTCAATTAGAGATATGAGAAATTTAGAATTGAATTGACAAGCTAATTTCATGCAATTTCTAGAGTTTCCACAAATAACAGTTCCACATCTTTAAAAAAAAGCAATTCCCTAAAGGGTTCTAGCCTCAAGGCAAATCAAAGAAAGAAAAAATAAACAAAAATAAAAACTAATCCTAAGAGGGTTCTAGACTTAAGGCGAATAGTGCAAGAAAATAGAATCTATACTACAAAATAAATTGCAAGAAATAAATGCAAGAATTTAAAGCAAGAAAATAAATACATGAAAGTAAACATACTCTATTAAGCATAAAAATAAATCTAAGGCAAGGGGGTTCTAGCCTTTTGGCTATTTAAGCAAGAAAAGAAAGCAATAGATAAATTTATTAACAAAGATAAAATTTACATCCCAAGAGGGTTCTAACCTCAAGGTGATAGCCAACCTTCATCTTGATCTTCATCTTCATCTCACCTTCATCTTCATAATCAAACAAAGAGAAGAAAAAAAATATGAAGAGGTAAAAATATTTCTTTATTAATTACAAGAAAAAAAATGTTACAATTTGGAAGGTCTTCTCAATTAAGAGTAACCCTCCTCTCCGAAAGGAGTTTTAACAATATATTTCACACCCTAACCCCTTACTCTCTACCTCTATTTATGACCTACAATAATGAATGAGAGCCCTTAGATTAAACTCGATTCCCAAGTTAATCAATTTTAGCCTTTAAATCATAACTGCACATTTGGTAGTGGTATGGGTATCGATACCGGTATCGATACTAGTATCAATACTAGTATCAAAAATCTGACTTGACAGATGGCTTCGTCTCGTCAAGATAAGTGTTTTTTATATATTATATGTTAAATTCCGTCTTCTGCGGATTGGGAGATATCGTTATTTCTTTATAGCCAACCATCTTGAATATGACTTATTTTCATATTGAGTTTTATTTTCTCTGGATTCTATAGGCTACTTGGCTTGATCCCGAGCTTCAATAATAGGTTACAAGATGAGGAAATTAGAGTCTTTTAGGTTTTTATTTATTATTTCTTTGTTAACCTATAAATTAAGATAAAAACAATTATTAGGTGTATATTTATTCATACAAAATAGATAATGAATGTATAAATATGTAATAAAAATGTGATTCACACATGTAGCAATTCAATATTAGAGCAAGATCACAGTGGTGCATCTGCCACTTACATAGCGTGGTTGATTATACCAAAATTAAAGAAGAAGCTTGAACTAACTCCTGATAATGTAATTGAGAGAGTGCTAGATACGAAGTTCATTGAAATATCATATATTAAAGCATGGAATGCAAGGAGAATTACGATGACAAAAATATTTGGTGATTAGAAGAAGTCTTACGCGACACTTCCTCAATATCTTGATGCGGTCAAAAGAAGCTATCCTAGATCTGAATACAAACTCATAACCAAAGAGATCAATCCGGGAGTTCATCAATTCACCTCTGTATTTTGGGCATTTGGTCCTTCGATCAAGCGATTTAAATTTTGTCGGCCGGTTCTTAGCATTGATGGCACACACTTATATGGTAAATATAAGGGTGTATTGCTTATTCCTACAGAAGTAGATGAAGACGGTGGCTTATTTCCCTTTGCCTTCACAGTTGTGGAGGTCGAGATAGTAAAAATTGAGAGTGGTTTTTTTCATGTATTCAATTATATATTTTTAATGTGTTGCCTCCTAGGAAAATTACTTTTATATCTAATAGGATGAAAGGTATTCCTAAAGCATTGTACAGAAGATTTGGCTCTCATCACTATCACCGCTATTGCTTAAGACACATAAGAGCTAATTTTGAATAGAGCTTTGGTCAGATAAATTTATAAAACCTTCTTTCGCAAGCAGAGTGTACACCTGAAACATGTGTGTATGATCGGATACGGGATCAAATCAATGCAACATATCAAGCTGCACATGATTGGATTGAGGGTAGTTTGGAAATGAATATGTTGACTGGTACTAAGTTATAAAGATAGAGGGAATTCGCTTTGCATGATGACAACTAATTGTTTTGAAAGCTTCAACGGGGTACTTAAGGGGGCTCGAGCAATGTCCGTACAGGTGTTGGTTGCAAGGATATTTTATAGACTCAATCACTATTTTGTCAAGCGGTGAGAGGATAAAGAAAAGTGGGTGACGTTATTAACACCAAAAATAAAGAGATTGTAGGGTCTCGTGTCATGCATTCAAGATCAATAAAGATTGTTAGATTTGCTATAGATGAATGGCAGGTTACAAACAAATACGATCATAATTACACCGTCAATTTACGAGGGATACAATGCGCATGCACTTGTAACATACCGCAATTGTAAAAGTTGCCATGTTCACATGTTATAGCAGTTACGTCCAAGCAATTAGGGGGTGCAAATACTTCATATTACACATATGCTTCTGAGTGGTATCAATCAAGCCACTATAGAGATTCATACAAGCAGTTTCCATCCCATTGTAGATAGTCATTATTAGCCACCCTATAACGGGTCGCATGTGTTACCTCTTGAATATAAGAGACAAGCCGGATGTCCACGATCAGTACGTATAAAAGGTACGATTGATGAAGGACGTGAATAAGCTCTAAAGAAAAATAGGTGTGGATATCACAGACAACCGGACCATAATAGATCTCATTGTCCTACCAATCCAAATAGATAGAAATTAATGAGTACAATTTATTTAATTTACAATTTTATTCTACTTCCTTTGTAAGTCGATGCATATAGATAATTTCTATAATTTACTTCTAATTCTATTTATCATAAGTCATAATGCTAACACATTTTATCTTTATATATGCAGATATTTACAGTATGGAGTTGGGTCCATTGACATATGAGGTCCTTTATGACCAAGATCAACACTGATCCCCGAAGATAGACTTTGGGAAGGTAAATTAAATTTTTATTATTTTCAGTCATTTAAAATTTTTAATGTTCTTACTGTTACTAAACATTTACACTATTTATTATACGCAGGCCCTGAGTGTTACCATTGTTGATCATACTCGTGCACATTTGAGTTGGGATTTGACAGATCCACAGGCCCAATATTATGTTCGTCAAGCAGGCATTTTTGAATGTTCACAAAGAAAATGGGTAAGACTTGATTAGCCTCTCTTGATGGCATTGATTGAACGATGGAGGCTTGAGACAAATACATTTCACATGCATCAAGGAGAGTCAACTATTACTCGGCAGGATGTTGGAGTTTTACTTAGCCTCAAAGTGGATGGAGATCTTGTTACGGGTACCGATGACTTCAACTGGATAGAAGTGTGTGAATGATTGCTGGGTCAAACTCCTAATATGAACGGTGGTAAGATCAAGCTCGAGTGGGTACAAAATAATTATATGAATGTACCAATCGATGCAACCGATGAGATTGTCAAGAGCTATGCCCGTGCGTATATACTCCATATGATCGGTATTGTTATATTTTTGGATTTCACTAAGGATTCGGCGCATGTTAGATGGTTGCCACTTCTTAAGGATCTTAAGGAGTGTGGAGAGTTATCCTTGGAGAGTGCAGTGTTAGCTTATCTCTACAGGGAGATGACAAAAGTGGCACTCGTGCAAAATAAAAAAATTCAATGGTTGCCTGACTTTGTTGCAAATATGGTCATGGGAGCGATGGCACTTGGGAACACCAGATTTGAGGGAGACCCGCACTCTCGATGGCTAGATTCCGTTAGGACGCAAGTATATTAGTTTGTAATAGATATGATTACATGTAATTTTATACATTTATTTCAATCAATACTAACCCTTTGTATATTAAATAGATGGAATGTTTCTAGATCTTGGCAAACCTCCCCAAAGGGTCACAAAAACTTTTACAGGAACGAGCTTGATCAAATGGAGGATGAACATGTATAAAATCATGATATCTAAATATATTCAATCGATACATTATTTGTTATTGATATGGAAATTTATATAATCATCTTTACAGGTCAAATGGATGCCTTATGAACTGGTTTTAGCTTCACTACCAGATATTTGCAGAGATGGTGAAGATATATGGCGTGCTCGAGTACCAATTATATATTTTGAGATTGTCAAAATGCATGTGTCTGACCGTGTGCTCTAACAATTTGGATTAAAATAACATATTCCAGATCTTGTAGAAAGAATAGAGCAAACTATGGATCAAAAAGCACCAAATTTGGTCCCCAAAAAGGAGCACATCATGCAAATTTGGAGATAATTCGTCATGCTTACATTGAGAATTGGGAGTTGAG
Organism: Asparagus kiusianus; assembly: GCA_022839385.1. Taxonomy (NCBI): domain Eukaryota; kingdom Viridiplantae; phylum Streptophyta; class Magnoliopsida; order Asparagales; family Asparagaceae; genus Asparagus; species Asparagus kiusianus. Next base: position 79,182 of record BQKN01060979.1, on the reverse strand, counting down.
GGAGGATGTTGTTGTAAAACCCCGTAAATTTGAATATTTTATGATAAATATGTTATATAGTGAAAAATAACATATCTTGATGTTTGAGTATGATAAGAATTGATTTAAGATTAATTCAATGTATATTTATGAAAATATGAGTGCAAATGCACAAAACATGCACAAAGGCCAAAAGAGTGAAAATTTAGGAATAATGATAAGTTATGATTTTCTATGTTCTACACACCGATGAAGTCAGAATCTAGAAAAGTATAAATAGACTAAAGTTGTAGATCTCTTTAACATCTTTCCAAGAAATCTTAGATCACCTCATTCCAAGGTCGGATGAGAAAATTACAGCCAAAATACCGAAGGTTGGTTTCCTAGTCAGACTAGGTTTCCTGGTTCGGGTCAAACAGGTTTGTTTTGGGTTTGCCTCTATAACTACTTATGTTTTTCACAAAAATTCCTTTCTTTTATCATATCTATGAACCCTAGCAACCACCCTCTCCCCTCAAAACCCTAGATCTTTTTATTATGAGTTTGGAGAGCTTTGTGAAGCAAAACACCGACACGGGGGGCGAGATCATCGACGTGTGGCAAGGGAGAACGAGTTGTTTATGCTCAGGGATAGCTTGCTGCTTGTTTTAGAGGCTTGCACATGATATTAAGGCAAGATCACTTACATCAAAACCCATCCACATAGTTAAATAACTAGCTTAGAAGTTTAATTTGTGTTTACATGCTTAGATCTTAATCTAATGTGAAAAATATTAGATTTTTGTTGTTAGATCTTAAACAAATGTTAGATCTACATGTTTTTCTTGTTGTTTATAATAAAAACATGATCATGATCATTAGAGTTCTTCAAAATTTTATTTTTATCTTGTTAATCATGTTCTAATCATGTTTAAACCCTAATTTGATAATTTAATTGAGTTTACATGTGGATTAAAGATGAGAAAACCCTAGGTTTGTGGTACCTAAGTGTTAAAATATGATGAAATGAATGTTTATCTTTTCTAAGTTGTTTGAAAATCATGCTTATGTTTAATATGTTAAAAGTTCAGGCTTTAGATTGAAGAATGTGGTTAATTAGGTTGAAAAGCTCCTTTTTAGATTAACACAAGAGTTTGTTTTATGTTTCATGCACGTTTAAGGGTTTAAGCATGTTCGTTGTTGCAAATAATCATGTTAAATATGTGATATAATTCCCAGAGATAATGATTTGATGTATACAATGTTCCACATATGTTTCAGTAAGATTTTAAACAAGTTTGAATCACGAAATCGACATGAACACAACACGGTGCAGAAACCTGCACAATCTAAAAATTTAACCCACGGTCGATCGCGCCTTAGTGGCGGTCGACCATGTGCAGGACAGAGGCCTGGGTAGGCCCTGAAACCCATCGCGGTCGACCGTCGTACATGTACGGTCGACCGCCACTCAGTCTTTGGCCTGTGCATGTTTGTTTGGCTTTGTTTTCTTTTTCGAGAGAGTTTCTCGATCTTGTACTGATATATTATGATGCTTAAGTGTTGTTTAACACCTGGGATGATGGTGAACATGATACGGGTGTATCTTCTTCTCTGTTTCGGGAGCTTAGCGATCCTCATGGGAGCTTGAGGATAGGTGATTCTCATGATATCTTGAGAATAGAAGCGTGGTTGAAGCCATAGAGGACGGCGAAAGAAGTCAGAAGGAGCGAAATGCAGAAGATCAGGAAAACAGGGTCGGGTTCTGGCCGGTCGACCGCGGCACCCATGCCGGTCGACCGGAAAACCTGCACAAGGCAGGGTTTTGCAGAAACGCTCTGGCCGGTCGACCGGACCAGGATTGGCGGTCGACCGGATCGCGATATTTGGCTTTCCTGGTTCGTTTTGGATTCTGTTTGACAGGGATTCCTTATCCTTTTGGGCTTGTTTATTTACAAGATTGCCACCACGTTATAAACCCTATAAATAGGGATTGTTTAGGGTTCTAAAGAAGGAGGTTGGAGGCCAAGATGTAGTCCTAAGAGTTTTAGGTCTAAGTGAGATCCTAATCAAAGGATTAGGGTTTAGATATGAGGGTTTGTAATCAGACCTAAGGGAGAGAGAAATTCTAATAATTGTATTAGGGTTTAAAGAGAGAGAGTTGAGAGGTTGTTCTCAATTCTAGTGAGATTGTGAGAGAGAGATTGTAATCTTTTCATACTCATAATCTAGAGAAGGTATTTTCCTTCGCCATATTGAATTGTTTCTTGTGTTTTGGTCATCCTCTTCTCAACCCACCTTTTGGTAATTCCGCGACCAAAGGGTGCTCGCACGGCAACTCGTATCAGAACACCAGTTATAGACACGTACACTGAGATATGTGCACGTACACTTAGTTTATGTTGTGTTAGCACATACTGTTGAGATTTCTGATACACGTTGAATTGATGAAAGTGTAATAACATATAATAAAAATATTGTTTATCAGTTATGGATGCTCGATGTGGATCTTTCCCCGTAATGAGACCGCGACTGTACCATACTAGGAGTATTGGATGTTTACCGCAATGAGACCGCGGTTGTACTAATATTCGAAGATGATATGGGTTTTTCCGAATTTGGCTGATATGTCTATACTCCGCTGTACGATCATCTGGATGCATCCTCCGGAAATAGAGAGATAAAACTTATTTGCCGCAGAGCGATAGAGTAAGAGTATTATAATAGTATCGTTATTTTATGTATCCAGAATAGGAAGACAAAACCTATTGCCGCAGAGCGATTGAGTAAGAATATTATAAGAGTAACGCTATTGCATAAGGAGATACACACATATATGTATTATCAGTTATAGTTACTCCCATGTTAGATTACCCATGAGTAGGGTACATTCTTTGATTTGTGGCATACAGCATATGGCCTATGGTAATTTTTGAGTTGGATGATATTCTCTTGTTATTGCGCAATCTACTTGAGAAGTAGTTTGAGATTTTGACATTGGTTCTATATGGTTAAGGCTTGGAGTATTTATTTTGAGTGTTGTATTTATTCATAGAGTTGGAATTAGTATTTAGGGATCTACAATTTGAAACATATGATATATATATCAGGGTTTTCTTGTTTGGATTATTTCGCTCGACGTACTATGTCTCGTCTTGTAAATGTCTAAATATTAACTCCATTAGGTACGAGGAAAATAATATAGGTAGACTATACTTAATAGATAGAGCCTCCACTCCATCTAGCAGCCCTTCCCCTAGGGGTGGATGAAGGTGATCATACTGTAGCACTCTGACGCTCTTGTTGTTATTCTTTTCGTTTAAATTATCTCTTTCAGGCTGATCTGAGCTTCGGAGAGCCGTAGGATGACGGAGTTCTAGCATAGTCATCGTCGCACAGTCTTAGTAGCTGAAGCTCCACTGTATAGTTATGTTCATTGTTCAGACTTTAGAGTTGTATTCGTTTTGTAGAGGTAGTGAGATTTCATTTGACTCATTATGTTGAGATGTATTTCAGACTCAGAGATATTTTCATTCTATTTCAATTGGGCTCATTGGTTGATATACTTCTTTTGTCCATATCTGATTTTGTACTTCTTCTATTATTTGCTTGTTTTGTACCTTCACCTATTTGTTATTTCCACTAGAGAGATAGTGACTGTGATGGTGAAACATGTCGTAGCATGGTGTTTGGTGCTTAACAGGTTTGACAATCCGGGTTTTACCTTGGACTATAGCCTTGTGTGAACCATGGGGCGTCACAGTTGGTATCAGAGCTCTAGTTCCAGCATCCTTAGGATCATTTCTGCGTCACATTGTGGTGCTAGGATAGAGTTTCCTAGGATTCATGTATAGAGTCCGCTAGGAATTCCTAGAATGAGTGAGCACAATATGTGCGTATATCGCAAAATTTCAAAAAAAAATTTATGACAATTATTTTATGTTGATTTAAAGTATTTGCATGAATACTATATGTTTTATATATATATATATATATATATATATATATTTGCAAGCTCACTTACTGTGATCATAAGCTCTCCTCTCGATATTATAAATGTTGGGACGATGATAGGTCGTGAAAAACTCGTACCCAGAGAGATCGGCAAGCAGAGCCGAGCCGCAATAGTCTCCACAGATCTGATCGATTTTATAGCATCGTTTGTAGTAAAATTTTGTAGCACTCGAGGAGCAAGAGGAGTATCCGTTTTCGCCAGCAGTATTACTTTCTGGAGTTCCACCACCAATTATACCAGTCATGCCTAATGAAGATGCAATACCAATGATTTCATCATCACCACAACCAGCTGTTGATAGAACCGCATAGCACGAGGCTTGGCTCTGAAAGAATAGGAAGGATATTAGACACTGAGAACACCATAGCACAGGGCACACTAGATTCATGTGCAACTTATAAATAAAAAGGAATATGTGAAAATTTCTTAACGTCGACTTGGTACCAAACCAGAGGTTAAAAATATTCAGCATAGAGGACATTACCGGGGAATAGTAGCAAAGGATAGCTACGATTTCAAATTTTCGCCGGGACAGCGTATATCACTTATTTGGGAAATTTTTGTTTACTTCTTCGACAAGCAGTTAGAGCTAGTTCGATTAAAGCAGTGAAATATGCCTATAGTTAATTATGAAATCAAGACCAGCATGATGGCAATAACAAGGGCAAGAGGTGGGATCTAGAGGACCCCAGCAGCGGGGTAAGGATTTTTACCATCATCAACAAAGACATTATAAGAAGATAGCAAAACATGATTTAATAGCGCTGCAGCAGCGCATGGTTCGGGACACATGATATAATTGTAACAAGATCGGATATAGATTAAAGAATTATCGCAGTACACCAGCAGGAGACTAGCATGACAAAGGTCAAGGTCAATAGTCTTAGGGTCACGGTTACGGCCAGCATTGGAGGATAGATGTACTACTGGTTATTTCGAGGATTTAGGGGCCTATAGGCTAAAATTGCGCTATTCAGAGTATTCATTAGGGTCAGATGGACTCATACATTCCACCGTCGGCATCACAGTAGTCGCCAACCACCGACAAAGTTTATGTAGTCGTACCATGTGATCATAGTGCGAGCGAAGTTTTCATAGTAAATTCTTTTCCAGCTTGAATCTTGTTTGATTCAGGAGCTTCGTATTCTTTCATATCCCATGCCTTCATGTATAGGCTTCAGTTAGTTACACATTCCTTAGATGTTCTGTTATCAATTTCTATTCCTTTAGGGGAGGTGTCCCTATTAAGGAGTATATGTAGGAGATGTGTCATCAGTATAGATGAGTTTGAGTTCATCTTTGACCTGGTCGTTTTTGTGGATGTCGAATTTCGACATCATTCTTGGTATGAAATGGTTATCATCCTATAATATTAGTATCTACTGTTTTGTTAAAATAGTGTGCTTGTGAGCATTCGTTAGGATTGTATAGATAGTAGCAACCTCATAGGGGAACCAGAATGCAGAGCTATTTCTGGCATACGTCGAGAAGGTGATTGTTCGCGGGAAAAATCTTGTCTTTCTTCATTGTTGATTCCATTGTCATCTTTAAATAACAACTTTTTGAGTTACAAAGATCCGGTCTTTTTATAAGATCCGGTTACAATGAAATCAAAAAAAAATAAAGAAAAGATTACAACTTTCTCCTTTTGTGTCGAACAAATCACGAGCTCCTGTTTTACGGTCGCTCGCTTGCGTGGGTTGTTTGCCTGCGCCGGGGTTTATCCGTGGACCACCGCGAGATCTAGATCCGGTCGGATCTACGCAGTACGACGGGTATTATTTCACTAAGGAAATAATAGCCGGGGGGGATTAGTTCACCAAGGAACAAATCGCCCAAACCTCGGGATCAAAGACCAAGTTTTGATCCGGAGTAGGCCTGCGTAGATCTGAGATCTGGTCCTCTCGAACACCTGCCTTTTTTAGCATTGACGATCGCCGAGCACCAGATCTGCATGAGCGGGTCCTCGAAGTCCCAAAGTTGAGATCTTTTTTAAGTTCTGAGTCTCCAATCCAGCAGGGCTTCGCCTCTTAAAAATCCAACCTTTTAAAATGATGAACCACCTCTCCTATTTATAGGAGAGCTGAACTGTGCCTGCGGCACAAGGTGGCCGGCCACCAAGTGGCTCGTCCACCAAGCCACCAATGGGTGGCTCGGCGGCCGAGCCACCCATTTTGGGGTGGCTCGGTGGGCCGAGTCGCCCGGGTGTGACGCCGTTGTGTCCGTTTTCTAGTTCTCTGTTGTTCGGACTCGATTCGTTGTCCTGATTTGGCAGTAAATCTGATTCCTGATTAGGCAGTAAATCCGCTTCTGAGTTCGAGTCCGAAACTGATCTTGATTCGATCGTGATTCGTCCAAGTCCGCTCTCGGTTGGATGACTCGTTGATTCCTCAACCCGTTGGCTTGATTCCGTACGCGAGTAGATTCATTCCGTTGTTTGCGTGCGGTTCGTCAGCTTTGTAGCCTCGTTAGTCTGCTTCGTCGCGTATCGTTTGGCTTCGGTGTCATCGGGATAACGGTCATGTTTGGATACGTCACCCGATGGTCTGTTTGTCGATCGGCGTCATCGAGCTGTGTTAAGGGACCTATAGGCAGTTTTATACGCCTACAGATACCCCCTCCAAAGTTTTCCAGCCTCGTTCTTTTATAGAAGAGTCTGGAATACTTTGGATATGATCGTCCCCACCTTCAATCGGTATAACGAGGCCTTGGAATGGCTTCTGTTCTCGATTCTTTCAATCCTCCAGGCTATTCGGTGCTTTGTCGAATGCTTGAAAAGGTTCCGGTGCTGCATTTATTGTCTGACCGTCTGTCGGAATTTTGAACTTGAAGTCGATTCTTGATTTCTTGCCTTTTTGGCTTGAGTTTGCTGTATCAACACAGAACTAACCATCGGTCGTCGGCGTTGAATCTTCATTTACAACGCATTGTCCGGCATTTGAGCTTCCTGGTGACGCGTTGTCCGGCGTCCAGGCTTCATTATAACGCGTTGTCCGGCGTTTGACACAGTTTATACTCGTACGTCTTCTGGAGTATACACAGTTTAAGCTCTTACGGAATTAGAGCGTGGCAAATACCTGAGTCACGAGACCAATTTATAAAGTTGATGCGTAAATGACTCATATTTATAGAATTTTTGGCAAATTCTCAGCCATCAACGGATTTTATAAGCCTTTACCGACTACCGTTTGAGTCGGGCTAGTATGCGGATTGTTTAAGTCCGTTCCGCATGTGATGTTAAGCTAAAAGAGTTAACCCTTTTAGTGCTACGATATTGAATACGTAGACTTCGTCTTTCTCCTGTGAAAAGACTAAACAGCAACGTGTATTAGACGTTGACTTAGGATTTTTGGCAAATCCTCAGCCCTCAACGGATTTGACGTGCTCTTACCGACCACCGTTTGAGTCGGGTTTACATGCGGATTGTTTTAATCCGTTCCGCATGTGACGTTGTGCTAAAGGAATAAACTCCTTTAGACTTTGTGCTATGATGTTGAATACATAGGCTTTACCATTTGTTACGGGAATAGGTTACCCGGCGACGCGTGTTAGGCGTTGACTTTAGGATTTTTGGCTAACCCCTTGCCTTCAACGGATTTGATTAGCCTTTACCGACTACGGTTTGAGTCGGGCTAGCATGCGGATTGTCTAAATCCGTTCCGCACGTGACGTTGTGCTAAAGGAATGAACTCCCTTAAACTTTATGCTACGACTTCGAATACGTAGACTTCGTCGTTGATATGGGAATAGGCTACCCAGCAACGTGTATTAGACGTTGACTTATCCCTACTTAGGCTTCGGGATAAAGGTCCCCAGAATCAGGCTCTGGTATCTCTTTCTACGGGTAGAGATTAAACCGGCGACGCGTATTAGGCGTCGACATATCCTTTCTTAGGATTCAGGATGAAATTCCCCATGCGTGTAAGGCATGGATTTTGGTGTTATTAATAACAACCTGCCACAATGTTGAATATGTGGGCGGGTGTTCTTTTTAACGGTTAAGAGCTAACCGGCAGCGCGGGTTAGGCGCAGACTTAACTCTGCTTAGGCTTCAGGATAAGGGACCCCAGAATCAGGTTCTGGTGTCTTCTTGAACAGTAAAAGACTAACATGGCGACGTGTGTTAGGCGTCGGCATATCCTTTCTTAGGATTCAGGATGAAATTCCCCATGCGTGTAAGGCATGGATTTTGGTGTTATTAATAACAACCTGCCACAATGTTGAATATGTGGGCGGGTGTTCTTTTTAACGGTTAAGAACTAACCAGCAGCGCGGGTTAGGCGCAGACTTACCCTTGCTTAGGTTTCAGGATAGAATACCCCAGAATCGAACTCTGGTGTCTTCTTCTGCGGAGAAAGACTAAACCGGCAGCGAGTGTTAGGCGCAGACTTATCCCTGCTTAGGATTCGGGATAAACTTCCTAGGATGAATCCTAAATTCTTGGAAAAGGATTGATGTGGGAAGGAAGAATTTTATATTCTATTACCCGAACAAGGAAGGAAGAATTTTATATTCTATTCCCAGTTGGAAAGGAGACTCGAGGTGGGATCTCCACCCCCAGAATCCAGAAAGGTGAAACTAAGAGTGGGACCTCCACTCCGAGAATCGAAAAGATTCGGATAACCTTAACTGTCGGACGGTTTGATTATCGAACTAAGGATGAATTTCTCGTTTACTTTTTTTTTTTTTTTTTTTTGGTCCTAACTGTAGGAAGGTTTGACCAAGTGGAAAGTTAGAGTGAGAGTACAAATCACTGTAGGAATGTTGATTCGTACAAATCACTCAAAGGGGGTTCCTGATGTTAAGTGATAAAGACTTAACAAAAAGGGCGCTTTGACAATTCATCAATGATTGATAGATCAAAATTCTAAGCATTATATCCGAACTCTAACAATGAAAGTGTTGAGTGTACGAACATAGCGGAAGTTTGAATGGATTAAACAGGAAAGAATTTTGGTGGTCCCGCCGTCAATTAGTTTGATCGGTGGGGGATTCTGTGGTGGAGACTATGAGTCGTCAAACACCAATGAGAGTTTTGTGAGGGAAAATTGATCCAATGAAGTGATCGGATTTCATCTCAGCAAAAGAGTGTTCGGAAATTAGGAGTTTAGTGATAAACACTAAACTCCTAATT
>BQKN01060979.1:35175-65075 GCA_022839385.1 Asparagus kiusianus | reverse complement strand
GTTGTTATTGTAAGAGTGCAATGATGTCAATGAAAGAAGCAACAAATCTTCCCGCGAACAATCTGGCGACCACAGTGGGAGCCACCGATCTCGCCGACGAGATCGGCGCGTCGCAGCCGCGGATCCCTATCCCGGTCGTGGAGGAGGTCGAATACGAGTTCGACCAACAGAAGTTCGAGGCGTACCTGTCGTCATCGTCCGGATCTACCTCCTCCCGCAAGTCCAAGTCTCCAAAGTTCTCCTCCAAGAGGAAACTTCGTTGGTACGAAGATGTTGAAGCTACCAACGAAGATTTCGCCCCGTTTGATGCCGAAGCTGCATTGGGTGAGATCTCCCCAACCTCCAACTAGGTCAGATCCGCTCTGGCCAAATCCTCCGTTGCCGAAGGCGTAGTGACTCTCTCAAAGAGAGCCCGCCAAAGGCAACGTCAGCGCCTCGCGAAACAAATCGCAAAGGCAATGGAATCTGTAGACGGGATCCGTTACAACACGGATCTGAAGAGCAAAAGAGGCAAACAGCCTCAACAGCAGATGAATGGCGCCTCTTCCAAGCCTCCAACAATGCAATGGGTCTGCGTCAAACGGAACCGTTCGACGCTGGAAGAACGCATTCGTAAGCGCCGTGCGTTATCAGCGCAAGCACGGGCTCAAGCTGAAGAACCCCGTAGAAAGCTTCAGAAGGAGGTGATGAAGAAACCGCCACCAACCCGCAAAGTGTGGAGTCCAAAATCCGAAGTAGCAATTCAGGCCAAAGAGCAACCTCTGCAACCTTCGAAGCGGATTCAACCTCCGGCGAACCAAACGAAGCCGCCGATGATTTCCACAACTATTCCGGGAGATCCCACAAAGCCATCCCAGAAAAGGAAGTCGGTCTTGGAGCGCCTCGGTCCACTTCCCGAGGAGCGAAGCAAAGCTCCAATCCAAGAACGTTTGGGTCCACTGAGACAGCTTCGAACTAATCAACATGCTGGGGGTCGACACAACCCTCAACATGACAAGGAGTTCAAGGCTACTGCGCGTGCCAATTTGCGCATCGAAGTCCAGAAGCTCGTCGAAGATTCACGCACACAAAGGCACGTTTCGAGACGCGTAACCTTTGAAAGCCCAAAGAAGGCAATTCGCCCCCAGAAGGAAACATTGTCGTCCGATGATGATAATGTTATACCTGGGAAATCGTACCAACACGCGATAGGTTGCTCCGACTTTCATACGGACGAGCTGTACTATCGTGCTGGGGGTACGAACAGAGCCAGAAAGAGAAGTCCTCGTAGGCTTGAAACTCAGTGCCCCTGTTCCAAACTCATTCGGGCAGTATTGTCTCAGTGTAATTGCACTAAGACGGTCCCCGAAAGAGTCTCGGTGTTCGAAAGGCTCAGCACTGAGACGCCAAAGCCAAGGCCTAGACGTTTCCGACAAAGGAGAGCGTTGGTTGAAGACGGAGAATGCCCGAGGGTCACCGCTAATATGACCAACAAGGGGACATTGGCATGGGATAATCTCGAGTCAATTCTGAAAGCATCCTGGCGTCTAACCCGTTTGCAGTCCGGAGCCAGCTCACGAAGGACGTATGGTAGGGTTCAGATAAGACCACCTTCAGAAGATGAGGAATCAGATGCATGCTCTACAGTTGCGTCTGATAACACCGTATCCAGCGAAGGAGAACCCCGCGAGTCATTCATGATAAGCGCGGAACAAGTGGCCAAGATGCTTGAAGAAGCCATGGCCAAACAACAGGAGACCTTCAGGCTCGAGATGCAGATGGCCATGCAGACTATGAAAGAGATGCATGACCAACAACTCCAGGCACTGAGGAACCAACAAGGTGAATCAAGTCGTCGTAACCAGAACAATCTGGAATATGAGGACACAGGTGCAAATGAAACTCATAATGCCAATGACCCTCCCATCAACGCAGGGGGTGGTAATGAGGATGCCAACGAAGATACAAGTGAAAACTTAAAGATCAAAAGCCTCGAGAGCAAAATCAATACCTTGATGTCCGCTCAAGAGGTGAAGAAAACGGGCATTCCTTGTCCATACCCAAGGGAGTGGGATTCAATCCCCTATCCGGTGAAGTTTAGTCTAATCAACTTCACGCCGTTCGATGGGAAAGGTTCCCCCACTTAGCATTTGATTTATTTCAAATCGCACCTGGGTGTTATCTCTGGCAATGAGCCTCTGATGGTGCGGTCATTCGTTGGCACTCTTCGTGGAGCCGCCTTCGATTGGTACCGCCGCCTCAAGCCAGGTAGCGTGAGCAGCTGGGATGATATGGAGACCATGTTCCTCACCAATTTCTTCGACGACGACACCGAGATATCCATCGGGTCATTGCTCGATGAGAAACAAAAGGACGGGGAGTTAGTCGAAACCTTCGTCAAAAGGTTCCGGAACAAAGCGTTAAATTGCCGGGACCCGATCACGGAGGAGTTCATCCTCCAAACTTGCCACAACAACCTTGCATTGGACGTGTTGGAAGCAATGGGCACCGTACCATCCAACACATGGAAAGACTTGAAGGTCAGAGGGGAACAAGCTGAACGCTTCCTCCGAAGGAAGAAGGCCGAGAGGAGTCAATCGATGACAAATCCTCCGAACTCGAACTTCGCCTCCCGTGGTAAGGGTAAAACACCTGCAGCGGTTGTTGACGCTAATCAAACGTCGCAACAGCAGTCCCGGAGACAGCAGAAGACTTCGGATCAGAGGCCTCAAAAAGAGTACTCCTTCAAGGACGAAGATGTTCCAGCCATCTTCAAATCCCTCCTTGACAATAACAAGATCAAGCTTCCACCGATCACGAATCAGGAGGAAGCTGACAACACTGCGGATCCGAAGTACTGCGCATACCACAGGAGGATCCTTCATCCCACCAAGGCCTGCTTTACTCTAAAGAACAGTATCCAGACCTTGTTTGAAGCCGGTGTCATAACGCTGGAGTAAGCCAGTCAAGAACGGTGAAACTCCAGTGGGTGCACGAGTATAAACTGTATTCCCTAACTCCGACCGGTATAAGAGTATAAACTGCTTCCTTACACTCCGAAGAGTATATGAGTATAAACTGCTTCTCAATTCTCCGACCGGTATAAGAGGTTAAACTGCTCCCTGATACTCCAATAGGTATAAGAGTCTAAACTATTTCCTTTCTTCCACGGGAAGTTCCTGGAGAGTGCCACGCGTGGTACTCTTAAGGATAACCCGATCGTGTAGCTGATACAATGATACACCCAGTCTTGCAAAGAAAGCTGGGGGTGGATAATTCAGGTAACGGGAAGTTCCCGGAAGAATGTAATATTCTTAGGGATAACCCGATCATTATGAATAAAGTGATAAACACTAAACTCCTAATTTCCGAACACTTGATTAAACAGGAAAGAATTTTGGTCTATCAATCATTGACCAATCATCAAAACACTTTGTGTTAAGTCTTTATCACTTAACACCAGAAAACCCCTTTGAGTAATTTGTACGAACCAACATCTTACAGTAATTTGTACTCTTACTCTCCTTTTTCGCTTGGTCAAACCTTCCTACAGTTAGGACCACGACAAAAATCCCCTCTCGATTCCTTCAATGAACGAGAGGCCCACAAATTGAACGGTCAAACCTTCCTACAGTTAGGATCGTCTCAAACCTCCCATTTGGTCAAACCTTCCTACAGTTAGGACCAAAACCAAAATCCCCTCTCGATTCCTCCAATGAACGAGAGGTCCACTTTCAAATCGAGTGATCAAACCTTCCTACAGTTAGGGTCATCTCAAACTCCCGCTTGGTCAAACCTTCCTACAGTTAGGACCAAAACCACAATTCACTCTTGATAAACGAGAAATTCATCTTTAGTTCGATAATCAAACCTTCCGACAGTTAGGGTTATCCGAATCTCTTCGATTCTCGGAGTGGAGATCCCACTCTTAGTTTCACCTTTCCGGATTCTGGGGGTAGAGATCCCACCTCGAGTCTCCTTTCCAACTGGGAATAGAATATAAAATTCTTCCTTCCCACACCAATCCTTTTTCAAGAATTTAGGATTCATCCTAGGAAGTTTATCCCGAATCCTAAGCAGGGATAAGTCTGCGCCTAACACGCGCTGCCGGTTTAGTCTTTCTCCGTAGAAAAAGACACCAGAGTTCGATTCTGGGGTATTTTATCCTGAAACCTAAGTAAGGATAAGTCGACGCTTAACACGCGTCGCCGGTTTGTTCTTAACCGTTGAAAAGAACACTTGTCCACATATTCAACATTGTGGCAGGTTGTTATTAATAACACCAAAATCCATGCCTCACACGCATGGGGAATTTCATCCTGAATCCTAAGAAAGGATATGCCGACGCCTAACATGCGTCGCCGATTTTAGTCTTTCGCCGATTGAAAAAGACATCAGGGTCTAAACCTGGGGAATCTTATCCTGAAACCTAAGAAGGCATAAGCCAACGTCTAATACACGTTGCTGGGTAGCCGATTCCCATAATAATGGCAAAGTCTACATATTCGAAGTTGTAGCATAAAGTCTAAGGGAGTTCATTCCTTTAGCACAACGTCACATGCGGAACGGACTAAAACAATCCGCATGCTAGCTCGACTCAAACGGTAGTCGGTAAAGGCTAATCAAATCCGTTTAAGGCTGGGGGTTAGCCAAAAATCCTAAAGTCAGCGCCTCACACGCGTCGCCGGGTAGCCTATTCCCGTAACAAGTGGTAAAGTCTATGTATTCAACATCATAGCACAAAGTCTAAAGGAGTTCATTCCTTTAGCACAACGTCACATGCGGAACGGATTTAAACAATCCGCATGTAAGCCCGATTCAAACGGTAATCGGTAAGAGCACGTCAAATCCGTTGAAGGCTGAGGATTTGCCAAAAATCCTAAGTCAACGTCTCATACACGTTGCTGTTTAGTCTTTTCACAGGAGAAAGACGAAGTCTACGTATTCAATATCGTAGCACTAAAAGGGTTAACTCTTTTAGCTTAACGTTACATGTGGAACGGACTTAAACAATCCGCATGCTAGCCCGACTCAAACGGTAGTCGGTAAAGGCTCATCAAATCCGTTGATGGTTGGGAATTTGCCAAAAATTCTATAAGTACGAGTCATTGACGCATCAATTCTATGGATTGGTCTCGTGACTCGAGTAGCCGCCACGCTCCAATACCTTAAGAGCTTAAACTGTGTATACTCCAGCAGACGTACGAGTATAAAACTGTGTCAGACGTCGAACAATACGTCACAATGAAGCCTGGACGCCGGACAACGTGTCGCAATGAAGTTTAAACGCCGGACAACACGTCGCAATGAAGTTTAAACGCCGGACAACGCGTTGTAAACAAAGATTCAACGCCGTCAATCGATGATCAGTTCTATGTTGAAGCAACCAACTCGAGCTAAAAAATCAAGAAATCAAGAATCGACTTCAAGTTCAAATTCCAACAACGGTCAGACAATAAATGCAGCACCGGAACCCTTACAGACGTTCGACAAAGCACCAAATAGCCTGAAGGAATTGAAGGAATCCAGAACAGAAGCCATTCCGAAGTCCCGCTACGCCGACTGAAGGTTAGGACAATCACATCCAAAGTATTCCAGACTCTTCTATAAAAGAACGAGACTGAAATACTGTGGAGGGGGTATCTGTAGGCGTATAAAATTGCCTACGGGTCCCTTAGCACAGCTCGACGATGTCGATTCGACGTACGAACCATCGGGCGATATATCCAGGCATGACTGTTATCCCACAACGCCGAAGCCAAGCGATATGCGACGAAGTGGACTAACGAGGCTAACGAACCGCACGCCAACAATCCATTTAGCATGCGGAATGAAGCCAACGGTTCAAGGAGTCAACGAGTCATCTAAACAAGAGCGAACTCGGGTGAATCACGATCGAATCAAGATCGGTTTCAGACTCGAACTCAGAAGCGGATTAACTGCCATATCTGGAATCAAGTCAACGAATCAATTCCAAACCAAGACAACCACAAACCCGAATCAAGTCCGAACAATAGAAAACCGAAAACAACGGAAAACGGTGAAACGGACAACACCCGGGGGACTCGGCCGAAACCGAGCCAACCCGAGGTGGCTCGGCCCAAGCCGAGCCACCTCAGGGTGGCTCGGTGGCCGAGCCACCCCAGGGTGGCTTGGCCAAGGCCGAGCCACCCATGGGTGGCTCGGTGGCTAGGCCCAGAACTGTGCAAATGCACAGTTCTGAGTGCCTATAAATAGGCCTTGTGCTCATTTGGTTTAAAGGTTGGATTTTGGAGGAGACGAAGCCCTGCTGGATTGGAGATTCAAAACTTAGAAAAGATTCAATCTTTGGAGACTCGAAGACTTGCTCATCCGGATCTGATGCTCAGCGATCGACAACGCCAAATAAGGCAGGAGTTCGAGAGGACCGGATCGGGAGATCTACGTTTCTATACTCCGGATCTAAGCTTGGTTCTTAGATCCCGAGATTGAGCGATTGTTTCCTTGGTGAAACAATCCCTCCGGCTATTATCTCCCTTGGTGGAATAATACCCGTTATACTGCGTAGATCTGCCCGGGTCTGGATCTAGCGGTGGTCCATGGCAAATAACCCCGGCGCAGGCGAAGAACCCACAAAGCGAGTGACCACAAAACAGGAGCTCGCGATTTGTTCGACAAACAAGAGAAAAAGTTGTAATCTTTCTTTTCTTTTATTTTGATTTTTATTGTAACCGGATCTTATAAAAAGACCGGATCTCTTTCTGTAACTCAAAAAGTTGTTATTGTAAGAGTGCAATGATGTCAATGAAAGAAGCAACAAATTTTCCCGCGAACAGAAGGCGGCTCCGCGAAGAGTACCAACGAATGACCGCACCATCAGAGGTTCATTACCAGAGATGACCCCCAAATGTGATTTGAAGTAAATCACATGCTGAGTGGGTGAGCCCTTCCCATCGAACGGCGTGAAGTTGATTAGACTAAACTTCGCCGGATAGGGGATTGATTCCTACTCTCTTGGGTATGGACAAGGAATGCCCGTCTTCTTCATCTCTTGAGCGGAAATCAACGTATTGATTTTGCTCTCGAGGTTTTTGATCTTCAAGTTTTCACTTGTATCTTCGTTGGCATCCTCGTTACCACCCCCTGCATTGATGGGAGGGTTATTGGCATTATGAGTTTCATTTGCACCTGTGTCCTCATTTTCCAGATTGTTCTGGTTACGACGACTTGGTTCTCCTTGTTGGTTCCTCAATGCCTGGATTTGTTGGTCATGCATCTCTCTCATAGTCTGCATGGCCATCTGCATTTAACTTGAAGCTCTCTTGCTATTTAGCCATGGCTTCTTCGAGCATCTTGGCCACTTGTTCCGCGCTTATCATCAGCGACTCGCGGGGTTCCTCCTCACTGGACACTGTATTATCTGATGCGACCGCAGAGCAGGCATCTGACTCTTCACCTTCTGAAGGTAGTCTTATCCGAACCCTACCATAAGTTCCTCGTGCGATGGCTCCAGACTGCAGACGGGTTAGACGCCGGGATGCTTTCAGAATCGACTCGAGATCATCCCGTGCCGATGTCCCTTTGTTGGTCATGTTAGCGGTGACCCTCGGAAATTCTCCATCTTCAACCGCCCTTCTTCTTTGCCGGAAACGCCTATGCCTTGGTTTTGGCGTTTCGGTACTAAGCCTTTCGAACACTGAAACTCTTTCGGGGACCGTTTTGATGCAGTTACACTCAGACAATACCGCCCGAATGAGTTTGGAACAGGGGCATTGAGTCTCTAGTCTTTGAGGACTCCTCTTCCTGGTTTTCCTCGTACCCCCAACACGATAGTACAACTCGTCTGTTTGAAGGTCGGAGTAACCTATCGTGTGTTAGCACAACTTCTCAGCTATAACGTTATCATCATCGGACGTCAACGCTGCCTTCTTTGGGCTTTCAAAAGTTACGCACCTCGAAACATGCCTTTGTGGGCGTGTGTTCTCAGCGGACTCCTGGACTTCGATGCGCAAATTGGCGCGCACAGCTGCCTTGAAATCCTTGTCGTGCTGAAAATGACGGCAACCCCCAGCATGTTGAGTCGTTTGGGGCTTCTTCATCGGGCCCAAACGTTCTTGAACTGGAGTTTTACATCGTCGATCGGGAAGTGGGCCGAGGCGCTCCAAAACTGACTTCTTTCTCCGGGATGATTCTGCGTGACCTCCTGGAGTAGCCATGGGAATTGTCGGCGACTTCATTTGGTTCGCCGAAGGTTGAATCTGCTTCGAAGGTGTTCGCGGGAAAATTCGTTGCTTTCTTCATTACTGATTCCATTGTACACACTTGGTAATTGTTTATCGATTACAAAGATCCGGTCTTTTTATAAGATCCGGTTACAACGAAAATCAAATAAAAAGAAATGAAAAATTACAACTTTATTTCCTTATTTGTCGAACAGATCGCGAGCTCCTGTTTTGCGGTCACTCGCTTGCGTGGGTTGTTTGCCTGCGCTGGGGTTGTTTGCCGTGGACCACCGCGAGATCTAGATCTGGTCGGATCTACGCAGTATTACGGGTATTATCCCACCAATGAGATAATAGCCGGGAGGGATCGTTTCACCAAGGAAACGACCGCTCGAATCTCAGGATCTAAGAACCAAGCTTAGATCCGGAGTGTAACCACATAGATCTGGGATCCGGTCCTCTCGAACTCCTGCCTTATTTGGCGTTGATGATCGCTGAGCACCAGATCCGGATGAGCAAGTCTTCGAAGTCTTAAAGTTTGAATCTTGTTTAGATCTGAGATTTCAATCCTGCAGGGCTTCGCCTCCTCCAAAATCCAACCTTTCAAAATGAAGAACCCCCTGGCCTATTTATAGGCACTCGAACCTGTGCCCGTGTGCACACAAGAGAGAGAGGGGGGGGGGAAGCCGACCACCTTGAGGTAGCTCGGCTCATGCCGAGCCACCCTGGGGTGGCTCGGCCACCGAGCCACCTCAGGGTGGCTCGGCTTGGGCCGAGCCACCTTGGGGTGGCTCAGTTTAGGCCGAGTCCCCGGGTGTTTGTCCGTTTCGTCGTTTCCCGTTGTTTCCGGTTCTCCGTTGTTCGGACTTAATTCGGTTTTGTGGTTGACTTGGTCTGGAATCGATTTGTTGTTGATTCCCGATTTGGCAGTAATTCCACTTTTGAGTTTGAGTCCGAAACTGATCTTAATTTGATCGCGATTCGTTCGAGTCCGTTCTTGGTTGGACGACTCGTTGACTCCCCGAACCGTTGAATTGATTCCGCACGCGAATGCATTCGTTGATCGCGTGCAATTCGTTAGCTTCGTTGCATCGTTAGTTCGCTTCGTCGAGTATCGTTTGGCTTCGGTGTTTGCAGGCTAACGGTCGTGCTTGGATATGTCGCCCGATGGTCCATTTGTCGAATTGGCGTCGTCGAGCTGTGCTAAGGGACCTATAGGCAATTTTATACGCCTACAGATACCCCCTCCAAAGTATTTCAGTATTGTTCTTTTATAGAAGAGTCTGGAATACTTTGGATGTGATTATCCCAACCTTCAGTCGGTGTAACGGGACTTTGGAATGGCTTCTGTTCTGGATTCCTTCAATTCCTTCAGGCTATTCGGTGCTTTGTCGAACGTCTGTAAGGATTTCGGTGCTGCATTTATTGTCTGACCGTTGTCAGAATTTTGAACTTGAAACCGATTCTTGATTTCTTGACTTTTTAGCTCGAGTTGGTTGCTTCAACATAGAACTGATCATCGATTGACGGCGTTGAATCTTCATTTACAATGCGTTGTCCGGCGTTTAAACTTCATTGCGACGCGTTGTCCGGCGTCCAGGCTTCATTGCGACGTATTGTTCGACATCCGACACAGTTTATACTCGTATGTCTGCTGGAGTATACACAGTTTAAGCTCTTAAGGTATTGGAGCGTGGCGGATACTCGAGTCACGAGACCAATCCATAGAATTGATGCGTCAATGACTCGTGCTTATAGAATTTTTGGCAAATTCTCAGCCATCAACGGATTTGATAAGCCTTTACCGACTACCGTTTGAGTCGGGCTAGCATGCGAATTGTTTAAATCCGTTCCGCATGTGACGTTGTGCTTGAGGAATGAACTCCTTCAGACTTTGTGCTATGATGTTGAATACATAGACTTTACCACTTGTTACGAGAATAGGTTACCCGGCGACGCGTGTTAGGCGTTGACTTTAGGGTTTTTGGCTAACCCCCAGCCTTAAACGGATTTGATTAGCCTTTACCGACTACCGTTTGAGTCAGGCTAGCATGCGGATTGTTTAAATCCGTTCGCATGTAACGTTGTGCTCAGAGATTGAATTCTCTGAGACTTTGTGCTATGATGTCGAATACATAGACTTCGCCATTGTTACGGGAATAGGCTACCCGGCGACGCGTGTGAGGCGCTGACTTATCCCTACTTAGGCTTCGGGATAAAATACCCCAGAATTGAACTCTGGTGTCTTTTTCAATCGGAAAAAGACTAAACCGGCGACGCGTGTTAGGCGTCGACTTATCCTTTCTTAGGATTCAGGATAAAATACCCCAGAATCAAACTTTGGTGTCTTTTTTTGCGGAAAAAGACTAAACCGGCAGCGCGTGTTAGGCGCAGACTTATCCCTGCTTAGGATTCGGGATAAACTTCCTAGGATGAATCCTAAATTCTTGAAAAAGGATTGGTGTGGGAAGGAAGAATTTTATATTCTATTCCCAGTTAGAAAGGAGACTCGAGGTGGGATCTCCACCGCCAGAATCCGGAACGGTGAAACTAAGAGTGGGATCTCCACTCCGAGAATCGAAAAGATTCGGATAACCCTAACTGTCGGAAGGTTTGATTACCAAACTAAGGATGAATTTCTTGTTTATCGAGAGTGAATCGTGGTTCTGGTCCTAACTGTAAGAAGGTTTGACCAAGCGAGAGTTTGAGATGACCCTAACTGTAGGAAGGTTTGATCACTCGATTAGAAAGTGGACCTCTCATTCATTGGAGGAATCGAGAGGGGATTTTGGTTTTGGTTCTAACTGTAGGAAGGTTTGACCAAATGGGAAGTTTGAGACGATCCTAACTGTAGGAAGGTTTAATCGCTCAATTTGAAAGTGGACCTCTCGTTCATTGAAGGAATCGAGAGGGGATTTTGGTTTTGGTCCTAACTGTAGGAAGGTTTGACCAAATGGGAAGTTTGAGACGATCCTAACTGTAGGAAGGTTTAATCGCTCAATTTAAAAGTGGACCTCTCGTTCATTGAAGGAATCGAGAGGGGATTTTGGTTTTGGTCCTAACTGTAGGAAGGTTTGACCAAACGAAAAGTGAGAGTACAAATCACTGTAGGAATGTTGATTCGTACAAATCACTCAAAGGGGGTCCCTGATGTTAAGTGATAAGGACTTAACACAAAGGGTTTTGACAATTGGTCAATGATTGATAGACCAAAATTCTTTCCTGTTTAATCAAGTGTTCGGAAATTAGGAGTTTAGTGTTTATCACTTTATTCATCATGACCGGGTTATCCCTAAGAATATTACATTTAACATTCTTCCGGGAACTTCCCGCTACATGAATTATCCACCCCCAGCTTTCTTTACAAAACTGGGTGTATCATTGCATCAGCTGTACAATCGGGTTATCCTTAAGAATACCACGCATGGCACTCTCCAGGAACTTCCCGTGGAAGAAAAGAAATAGTTTAGACTCATATACCTATTGGAGTGTCAGGGAGCAGTTTAACCTCTTATACCGGTCGGAGTTTTGCCGTTTTTTTTTAACTGGCTCACTCTAGCGTTATGACACCGGCTTCAACCAAGGTCTGGATGCTATTCTTGAGTGTAAAGCACGCCTTGGTTGGGTGAAGGATCCTCCTGTGGTATGCACAGTACTTCGGATCCGCAATATCGTCAGCTTCCTCCTGATTCGTGATCGGTGGGAGCTTGATCTTGTTATTGTCAAGGAGAGATTTGAAGATGGCTGGGACATCTTCGTCCTTGAAGGAGTACTCTTTTTGAGGCCTCTGATCCGAAGTCTTTTGCTGCCTCCTGGACTGCTGTTGCGATGTTTGATTAGCATCGACAGTCGTTGTGGGTGTCTTGCCCCTACCACGGGAGGCGAAGTTCGAGTTCGGAGGACTTGTCATCGATTGACTCCTCTCGGCCTTCTTCCTTCGGAGGAAGCGTTCGGCTTGTTCCCCTCGGACCTTCAAGTCTTTCCAAGTATTGGACGGTGCTGTCCCTATTGCTTCCAACACGTCCAATGCGAGGTTGTTGTGGCAAGTTTGGAGGATGAACTCCTCAGTGATTGGATCCCGGCAATTCAACGCTTTGTTCCGGAACCTCTTGACGAAGGTTTCGACCGGTTCCCCGTCCTTTTGTTTCTCGTCGAGCAACGTTCCGATGGATATCTCGGTGTCGTCGTCGAAGAAGTTAGCGAGGAATTTTGTCTCCATGTCGTCCCAGCTGCTTATGCTACCTGGCTTGAGGCGGCGATACCAATCGAAGGCGGCTCCGTGAAGAGTGCCCACGAATGACCGCACCATCAGGGGCTCATTGCCGGAGATAACACCCAGGTGCGATTTGAAATAAATCAAATGCTGAGTGGGGGAACCTTTCCCATCAAACGGCGTGAAGTTGATTAGACTAAACTTCGCCGGATAGGGGATTGACTCCCACTCCCTTGGGTATGGACAAGGAATGCCCGTTTTCTTCAACTCTTGAGCGGACATCAAGGTATTGATTTTGCTCTCGAGGCTTTTGATCTTCAAGTTTTCACTTGTATCTTCGTTAGCATCCTCATTACCACCCCCTACGTTGATGGGAGGGTCATTAGCATTATGAGTTTCATTTGCACCTGTGTCCTCATCTTCCAGATTGTTCTGGTTACGACGACTTGATTCACCTTGTTGGTTCCTCAGTGCCTGGAGTTGTTGGTCATGCATCTCTTTCATAGTCTGCATGGCCATCTGCATCTCGAGCCTGAAGCTCTCTTGTTGTTTGGCCATGGCTTCTTCGAGCATCTTGGCCACTTGTTCCGCGCTTATCATGAATGACTCGCGGGGTTCTCCTTCGCTGGATACAGTATTGTCAGATGCAACCGCAGAGCAAGCATCCGATTCCTCATCTTCTGAAGGTGGTCTTATCCGAACCCTCCCATAAGTTCTTCGTGAGATGGCTCCAGACTGCAAACGGGTTAGACGCCGGGATGCTCTCAGAATCGACTCGAGATCATCCCGTGCCAATGTCCCCTTGTTGGTCATGTTAGCGGTGACTCTTGAATGTTCACCGTCTTTAACCACCGTTCTCCTTTGTCGGAAACGCCTAGGCCTTGGCTTTGGCGTCTCAGTGCTGAGCCTTTCGAACACCGAAACCCTTTCGGGGACCGTCTTAGTGCAATTACACTGAGACAATACCGCCCGAATGAGTTTGGAACAGGGGCACTGAGTCTCGAGCCTACGAGGACTTCTCTTTCTGGCTCTGTTCGTACCCCAAGCACGATAGTACAGCTCGTTCGTATGAAAGTCGGAGCAACCTATCGCGTGTTGGCACGATTTCCCAGGTATAACGTTATCGTCATCGGACGACAACGTTTCCTTCTGGGGGCGAATTGCCTTCTTTGGGATTTCAAAGGTTACGTGTCTCGAAACGCGCTTTTGTGGGCGTGAATCTTCGACGAGCTTCTGGACTTCGATGCGCAAATTGGCACGCGCAGTAGCCTTGAACTCCTTGTCATGCTGAGAGTGATAGCGACCCCCAGCATGTTGAGTCGTTCGGGGCTCTCTCATCGGGCCCAAACGATCTTGAATTGGAGCTTTACCTCTTTCATCGGGGATTGGACCGAGGCGTTCCAAAATTGACCTCCTTCTTCGGGATGGTTCCGCAGGATCTCCCGGAGCAATTGTAGGGATCATCGGCGATTTGAGTTGGCTCGCCGGAGATTGAACCTGCTTCGAAGGCTGTAACGATTGTGCCTTAACCTGAATCGCCGTTTTAGATTTTGGCCTCCATACTTGGCGGGTTGGGGGCGGTTTCTTTGCGACCTCCTTCCGCAGCCTTCTACGGGCTTCTTCAATTTAAGCCCGTGCCTGCGCTGATAGTGCACGGCGCTTGCGAATGCGCTCCTCCAGCGTTGATCGGTTTCGTTTGACGCGGATCCATTCGTCCGTCGGCGGCTTGGAGGAATTACCATTCATCGGTCGTTGAGGCCGATTACCTCTTCTGTTCTTCAGATCCGCCTTGTAGCGAACTCCGTCAACAGATTCCATGGCCTTTGCGAATTGTTTCGCAAGGTGTTGTCGTTGCCTTTGGCGGGCTCTCTTCGAGAGAGTCACTACGCCCCCTGCGGCAGAAGGGTTGGCCAGAGTAGATCCGACCTGGTTAGAAATTAGAGGGATCTCACCCAATGCAGCTTCGGCATCCAGCAGGGTGAGATCTTCGTTGGTAGTTTCAACTTCTTCGTACCAACGAACTTTTCTCCTGGAGGAGAACTTCTTGGACTTGCGGGGGGAGGTTGATCCGGACGAGGACACGTACTCCTCGAACTTCTGTAGGTCGAACTCGTACTCGACCTCCTCCACGACCGGGATCGAGATCCGCGGCTATGACGCTCCAGCTTCGGCAGCGAAGTTGTTGGCTCCCACTGTGGTCGCCAGATTGTTCGCAGGAAAATTCGTTGCTTTCTTCATTACTGATTGCATTGTACACACTTGGTAATTGTTTATCGATTACAAAGATCTGGTCTTTTTATAAGATCCGGTTACAACGAAAATCAAATAAAAAGAAATGAAAAATTACAACTTTATTTCCTTATTTGTCGAACAGATCGCGAGCTCCTGTTTTGCGGTCACTCGCTTGCGTAGGTTGTTTGCCTGCGCCGGGGTTGTTTGCCGTGGACCACCGCGAGATCTAGATCCGGTCGGATCTATGCAGTATTACGGGTATTATCCCACCAAGGAGATAATAGCCGGGAGGGATCGTTTCACCAAGGAAACGACCGCTCGAATCTCGGGATCTAAGAACCAAGCTTAGATCCGGAGTGTAACCACGTAGATCTGGGATCCGGTCCTCTCGAACTCCTGCCTTATTTGGCGTTGATGATCGCCGAGCACCAGATCCGGATGAGCAAGTCTTCGAAGTCTTAAAGTTTGAATCTTGTTTAGATCTGAGATTTCAATCCTGCAGGGCTTCGCCTCCTCTAAAATCCAACCTTTCAAAATGAAGAACCCCCTGGCCTATTTATAGGCACTCGAACCTGTGCCCGTGTGCACACAAGAGAGAGAGGGGGGGAAGCCGGCCACCTTGAGGTGGCTCGGCTAATGCCGAGCCACCCTGGGGTGGCTCGGCCACCGAGCCACCTCAGGGTGGCTCGGCTTGGGCCGAGCCACCTTGGTGTGGCTCTGTTTAGGCCGAGTCCCCGGGTGTTTGTCCGTTTCGTCGTTTCCCGTTGTTTCCGGTTCTCCGTTGTTCGGACTTGATTCGGTTTTGTGGTTGACTTGGTCTGGAATCAATTTGTTGTTGATTCCCGATTTGGCAGTAATTACACTTCTGAGTTTGAGTCCGAAACTGATCTTGATTTGATCGCGATTCGTTCGAGTCCGTTCTTGGTTGGATGACTCGTTGACTCCCCAAACCGTTGAATTGATTCCGCACGCGAATGCATTCATTGATCGCGTGCAATTCGTTAGCTTCGTTGCCTCGTTAGTTCGCTTCGTCGCGTATCGTTTGGCTTCGGTGTTTGCAGGCTAACGGTCGTGCTTGGATATGTCGCCCGATGGTCCATTTGTCGAATTGGCGTCGTCGAGCTGTGCTAAGGGACCTATAGGCAATTTTATACGTCTACAGAAGGCTGCGAAGGTTGCTCTTTGGCCTGAATCACCACTTCGGACTTCGGCCTCCAGACCTTGCGGGTTAATGGCGGCTTCTTGGCCACCTCTTTCTGTAGCCTTCTACGGGCTTCTTGGACTTGAGCCCGTGCCTACGCTGACATCGCGTGGCGCTTGCGAATGCGCTCTTCCAATGTCAAACAGTTCCGTTTAACACGGACCCATTCGTTGGTTGTGGATTGGAGGAGCTGCCACTCATCATTTGTTGAGGCTGTTTGCCTCTCTTGTTCTTCAGATCCGCGTTGTAGCGGATCCCGTTAACTGACTCCATGGCCTTTGCGAATTGCTTCGCAAGGCGTAGACGTTGCCTTTGGCGGGCTCTCTTTGAGAGAGTCACCACTCCTTTGGTGACGGAGGAATTGGTAGGAATCGGCTTGACCTGGTTGGAAATTGGAGGGATCTTACCCAATGCGACTTTGGCATCCAACGGGGCGAGATCTTCGTTGGTGTTTTCAACATCTTCATACCAACGAGCTTTTCTCCTGGCGGTGAACTTCTTGGACTTGCGGGGGGAGGTTGATCCGGACGAGGACGATAAGTACTCCTCGAACTTCTGCTGGTCGAACTCGTATTTGACCTCCTCCACGACCGGGATCGGGACTCGCGGCTGCGACGCAACGATCTCGGCAGCGAGATCGGTGGCTCCCACTGTGGTCGCCAGATTGTTCGCGGGAAAAATCTTGTCTTTCTTCATTGTTGATTCCATTGTCATCTTTAAATAACAACTTTTTGAGTTACAAAGATCCGGTCTTTTTATAAGATCCGGTTATAATGAAATCAAAAAAAAAATAAAGAAAAGATTACAACTTTCTCCTTTTGTGTCGAACAAATCACGAGCTCCTGTTTTGCGGTTGCTCGCTTGCGTGGGTTGTTTGCCTGCGCTGGGGTTTATCCGTGGACCACCGCGAGATCTAGATCCGGTCGGATCTATGCAGTACGACGGGTATTATTTCACTAAGGAAATAATAGCTGGGGGGGATTAGTTCACCAAAGAACAAATCGCCCAAACCTCGGGATCAAAGACCAAGCTTTGATTCGGAGTACGCCTGCGTAGATCTGAGATCCGGTCCTCTCGAACACCTACCTTTTTTGGCGTTGACGATCGCCGAGCACCAGATCTGGATGAGCGAGTCCTCGAAGTCCCAAAGTTGAGATCTTTTTTAAGTTCTGAGTCTCCAATCCAGTAGGGCTTCGCCTCTACAAAATCCAACCTTTTAAAATGATGAACCACCTCTCCTATTTATAGGAGAGCTGAACTATGCCTGCGGCACAAGGTGGCCGGCCACCAAGTGGCTCGGCCACCGAGCCACCAATGGGTGGCTCGGCGGACGAGCCACCCATTTTGGGGTGGCTCGGCCTCCGAGCCACCCTAGGGTGGCTCGGCGGCCACCGAGCCACCATGGGGTGGCTCGGCCACCCCATGGGATGGCTCGGCCATGGCCGAGCCACCCCTTGGTGGCTCGGCTTTGGCCGAGCAACCTGGGTGGTTCGGCTTTTGGCCGAGTCACCCGGGTGTGACGCCGTTGTGTCCGTTTTCTGGTTCTCTATTGTTCGAACTCGATTCGTTGTCCTGATTTGGTAGTAAATCTGATTCCTGATTAGGCAGTAAATCCGCTTCTGAGTTCGAGTCCGAAACTGATCTTGATTCGATCGTGATTCGTCCAAGTCCGCTCTCGGTTGGATGACTCATTGATTCCTCAACCCGTTGGCTTGATTCCGTACGCGAGTGGATTCATTCCGTTGTTTGCGTGTGGTTCGTCAGCTTCGTAGCCTCGTTAGTCTGCTTCGTCGCGTATCGTTTGGCTTCGGTGTCATCAGGCTAACGGTCGTGTTTGGATACGTCGCCCGATGGTCTGTTTGTCGATCGGCGTCGTCGAGCTATGTTAAGGGACCTATAGGCAGTTTTATACGCCTACAGTGATGATACAGGATTGGGGTGTAGTTTTGAGCGAGACCGGAGTCGTCTCAGTGTATCAGGATGTCTTTCAGGACATACTACATTTTCTCCAGTGAGAGAGGGTGTTTCCCTGCATCGAGTTGCAGCAGGCACCGTACTGATATTCTAAGCATCCTATCATATCATATTGCACCCGCTGAGATGAGGGAGCTACAGACTTAGCTAGATGAGTTGTTAACTCAGGGTTTTATTGTCAGGAGTTATTTTCATGCGAGCACCGGTCCTCTTCGTGAGGAAGAAGGACTATAGCATGTGATTGTGTATCGATTATTGTGAGTTGAGCAAGTCATTATCCGGATGAGGTATCCATTATCGAGGATTTATGACTTGTTCCACCAGCTACGGGGAGTGCAACATTTATCGAAGATTGATCTTCGTTCTAGTTATTTCTAGTTACGAGTGCGGTAAATGTATATTTCCAAAATAATATTTTCTAACTCGATATGAGTCTTTTGAGTTCTTATCATGCCATTTGGGCTGACCAATGCACCCGTGGTATTCATGGATTTGATGAACTGGGTTTTCCGTCCATGTTAGGACCAGTTCGTAGTCGTTTTATTATCGACATCCTTATCTTTTCGAGATCAGAGGCAGAACACGAGCAGTATCCTCTATTAACATTGCGGGCATAGCGGACAGTCGAGATTAGAGGCATCAGTGATACACTGAGTTCAGCAAATACAAGTTTTGGCTATAAGAGATCAGATTTTTAGGCTACATCATTAGTTGGGGGCAAAATAGTGGATCCAGACATTATTGAGGTTGTACTTGATTGGGAGCCACTAAGAACCATTACAAAGATGCGGAGTTTTGGTAGGGTATGAGAGAAAGTTCATTCGGGACTTTTTGAAGACTATGATACCACTTACACAACTTACGAAGAAGGGTGTATAGTTTGCTTTGGGCATTGGGTGTCAGGGAGCCTTTGAGACTATTAAGAATAGATAGACTACAATAATAATTTTAACTTTTCTGAGTAGTGATACAACATTTGTCGTTTACGTGGACACGCCATTAACAGGACTATGAGGTATTTTGATGCAGACCAGGAGGGTATGGCTTATTTTGCAACAGATAAGGCACATCGTAACAGATATACAGTGCATCCAGAAAAATGTACAAAGATGTGAAAAGACACTTCTAGATGATTTTTCAGGATTTATTCAGTAGCGAGTTGTGATATTCTAGTATTGTCCACCCACAGACGGATGGACAAACAGAGAGAGTAAACCAAGTGTCGAAAAACATGTAGCAAACATGTATTATAGATTTACAGGATAGCTGGGAGGATCATATCCCATTGATTGAGTTTTCTTATAATATCATTTATCATAGACTATTGGCATGATACCGTATGAGGCATGGTACGAGAGGCATTATAGATTGTTTATTCATTGGGCAGAATTATAAGAAAGTTTATTGCTTAGACAGGAGCTTGTGAGGTAGACTACAGAAAAGGTAACAGAGATTCGGGAACATATTCTTGCAGTGCATAGTCATCGGAAGAGTTATGCAGACCAAAGATGATGATCGATAGAGTTCTAGATTGGGGACTATGTCTTATTAAAAATACCACCGATAAATTTGGTGACTCGGTAGACGGGGAAAGTTTACCCCAAGATATATTGACCCGTTCATGAGAGTTATACATTTTGGACCTGTTTCGTATGGGATAGATCTTCTAGCATCAATGTCGAGTAGACACGATGTTTTTTATGTTTTGATAATTTAGAAGTAATTGCGCAACGAGGAGCAGCAGAAGGTGATTGATGCACCAGAATTTGAGTTTCAGATAGATTTAACTACCATGGAGATCACGGGTTGTATTCTTACTAGAGAGGATGAGAGGCTTAGAAAGGAAGTAATACCTTAAGTTAAAGTTCAATAGAGATAGAAAAGAGATGAGGAGTCTTCTTAGGAGCGTGAGGAGGATATGCGTCGCGACTACCCGCAACTGTTCGAGTGGGTAAATTGTGTGGGTAAATTGTTTTGGTTATAGCTTATTGATGTTTATGATTTTTTTTATTTTTCTATATGGTCATATTTATATTAACGCTAGACTGGGGGTATTAACACTTAGCTCTTAATCATTCGGAATACATGGTATATATATGCGGGTCCCTTGTTTGGATTTTTTGCCCGACGTACTAGTTCCGTTTAATTAGGGGTTAAGTGAGAGTATTCGTATTTTAGGTTGTTAAGCATAAATATTGCTAGTGATTCATATCTAGGGATTAATGGTACGAGATATGTACGGAAGGATTTTCTTGTCTGGATTATCCACTCTTAGTGATTTTCTCATATTATTAATTCCTAAGATACAATTGCAGAATTTTGGAGACGAAATTCTTTTAAGGGGGAAGAATATAAAACCCCGTAAATTTGAATATTTTATGATAAATAATGAAAATATATTATATAGTGAAAAATAACATATCTTGATGTTTGAGTATGATAAGAATTAATTTGAGATTAATTCAATGTATATTTGTGAAAATATGAGTGCAAATGCACAAAACATACACAAAGGCCAAAAGAGTGAAATCTGGGAATAATGACCAGTTATGATTTTCTATGTTTTACACACCGATGAAGTCAAAATCTAGAAACGTATAAAATATTAAAGTTGTAGATCTCTTCAACAGTTTTCCAAAAAATCTTAGATCACCTCATTCCAAGGTCGGGTGAGAAAAGTACAGCAAAAATACCGAAGGTTGTTTTCCTAGACAGACTAGGTTTCCTAGTTCGGGTTAAACAGGTTTGTTTCGGGTTTGCCTCTATAACTACCTGTGTTTTCATGAAAATTCATTTCTTTTATCATATCTATGAACCCTAGCAGGCACCCTCTCCCCTCAAAAACCCTAGATCTTTTTAGTATGAGTTTGGAGAGCTTTGTAAAGCAAAACACCGACACGAGGGCAAGGTCATCGACGTGTGGCGAGGGAGAACGGGTTGTTTATGCTCGGGGATAGCTTGCTGCTTCTTTTAGAGGCTTGCACATGATATTAAGGCAAGATCACTTGCATCCAAATCTATCCCCATAGTTAAATAACTAGCTTAGAAGTTATAATTTGTGTTTACATGCTTAGATCTTAATCTAATATAAAAAGATTAGAGTTTTGTTGTTAGATCTTAAACAAATGTTTGATCTACATGTTTTTCTTACTGTTTATAATAGAAACATGATCATGATCATTAGATTTCTTCAAAAAAAAATTTTATCTTGTTAATCATGTTCTAATCATGTTTAAACCTTAATTTGACATTTTAATTGAGTTTACATGTGGATTAAAGATGAGAAAACCCTAGGTTTGTGATATCTAAGTGTTGAAAATATGATTAAATGAATGTTTATCTTTTCTAAGTTATTTGACAATCATGCTTATGTTTAATATGTTAAAAGTTCATGATTTAGATTGAAGAATATGGTTAATTAGGTTGAAAAGCTCCTTTTTAGATTAACACAAGAGTTTGTTTTTATGTTTCATGCAAGTTTAAGAGTTTAAGTGTGTTTCTTGTTGCAAATAATCATGTTAAATATGTGATATAATTCTCAGAGATGATGATTTGATGTATACAATGTTCAACATATGTTTCAGTAAGATTTTAAACAAGTTTGAATCACGAAATCGACATGAACATAACACGATGCGAAAACCTGCACAATCTAGAAAATTTAACCCACGGTCAACCGCGCCTTAGTGGCGGTCGACCGCGTGCAGGACAGAGGCCTGGGTAGGCCCTAAAACCCATCGCGGTCGACCGTCGTACATGTGCGGTCGACCGCCACTCAGTCTTTGGCATGTGCGTGTTCGTTTGGCTTTGTTTTGTTTTTCGAGAGAGTTTCTCGATCTTGTACTGATATATTATGATGCTTAAGTGTTGTTTAACACTTGGGATGATGGTGAACACCAGTTATGGACACGCACACCGAGATATGTGCATGTACACTTAGTTTATGTTGTGTTAACATGTACTGTTGAGATTTCTGATACACGTTGAGTTGATGAAAGTGTAATAACATATAATAAAAATATTGTTTATCAGTTATAGATGCTCGATGTGGATCTTTCCCCGTAATGAGACCACGGCTGTACCACACTAGGAGTATTGGATGTTTACCGAAATGAGACCACGGTTGTACCAATATTCGAAGATGATCGAGGTTTTTTCGGATTTGGCTGATATGTCTATACTCCACTGTACGATCATCTGGATGCATCCTCCAGAAATATAGAGATAAAACCTATTTACCTTAGAACGATTGAGTAAGAGTATTATAATAGTATCGTTATTTTATGTATCCGGAATAGGGAGACAAAACCTATTGCCGCAGAGCGATTAAGTAAGAATATTATATGAGTATCGCTATTGCATAAGGAGATACACATATATATGTATTATCAGTTATAGTTACTCCCATGTTAGATTACCCATGAGTAGGGTACATTCTTTGATTTGTGGCATACAACATATGGCCTATGGTGATTTTTGAGTTGGATGATATTCTCTTGTTATTGCGCAAACTACTTGAGAAGTAGTTTGAGATTTTAACATTGGTTCTATATGGTTGAGGCTTGGAGTATTTATTTTGAGTGTTGTATTTATTCATAGAGTTGGAATTGGTATTTAGGGATCTATAATTTGAGACATATGGTATATATATAAGGGTTTTCTTGTTTGGATTATTTTGCTCGACGTACTACGTCACGTCTTGTAGGTGTCTAAATCTTAACTCCATTAGATACGAGGAAAATAATATAGGTAGACTATACTTAATAGATAGAGCCTCCACTGCATCTAGCAGCCCTTCCCCTAGGGGTGGATGAAGGTGATCTTGCTGTAGCGCTCTAATGCTCTTGTTGTCGTTCTTTTCATTTAAATTATCTCTTTCAGGCTGATCAGAGCTTCGGAGAGCCGTAGGATGACGGAGTTTTAGCATAGTCATCGTCGCACAGTCTTAGTAGCTGAAGCTCCACTGTATAGTTATGTTCATTGTTCAGACTTTAGAGTTGTATTCATTTTGTAGAGGTTGAGTGCCTTAGTGAGATTTCATTTGACTCATTGTGTTGAGATGTATTTCAGACTCGGAGATATTTTCATTCTATTTCAGTTGGGTTCATTTGTTGATATACTTCTTTTTTCCATTTCTGATTTTGTACTACTTCTATTATTTGCTTGTTTTGTACCTTCACCTATTTGTTATTTCCACTAGAGAGATAGTGACTGTGATGGTTAAACATGTCTTAGCATGGTGTTTGGTGCTTAACAGGTTTGACAATCCGGGTTTTACCTTGGACTGTAGCTTTGTATGAACCATGGGGCGTCATAATTATAGTGATGGAGAGGGCTGACGGACAAGAACTAGATGTGTACTGACGGTGGTATTAGGGGATTACTCGCCAATGGACATTTCGGGAGAATAAAGTACCTAAGGAGTATATACCGAGAGGTCTAGTTCACTGAGAGTTGGTAAGTGTATAGGCAAGATATACAATTTATTTTGTGATTATTATTTTATTATTATCCACTTGCTAACCACCTGAAAGGGAAATTAAAACAAAAAGAAAATAACAACAAGAGTGTCAGAGCACTAAAGAAAAATTACCTCCATCCGCCCCTAGGAAAAGGGCTGCTAGATGTAGTGGAGGCTCTAGCTAATAAGCATAGTCTACTTACATCATTTCCCCATATCTAATGGTATTAATACTTAGAAATCTATAGCACGAGATATAGTACATCGAGTGAAATAATCCAAACAAGGAAACCCTCATGTATATACCATATGTCTCAAACTATAGATATCTAAATATTAATCCTGAACTATGAATAGAAATATCACTAGAAAAAAAAATAAAACACCATGATGAACATCGGTATAAAGTTCTCATGTACCCACAAGAGTAAGGTATCTCAGTCATATATATATTCAACTGTGTGATATTACACTCTTGGCATCCACCAAAACTCAAGCTATCAAATAATCATATCATTACAACTCTTTGCAAGATTCTAGTCTCATCGCAGTATCATACACAACGGACTGCCCTGTAGGTATCCTAAATTAATGTACACAGCTCATTAGTCTCATTGGGATCTTAGTGCGTAACATGAGTACAGGACGACCTACCTTATAGGTATCCTAAACGACGACTCACAAGCCTCATCGCACATTCGTGCTGACGGACTGCTAGACAAAGCATCCAATCCCAACTCAATAGCCTGTTCAATGGAATATTGACGCACACCCCACGTAGTACTGAACTGAGCTCATCAACGATATCCATCACATGCCTAAACTATAAAAATCTGGTATACCAACGTACAATCTCATATAGTACTGAGTTGAGCTTATTAACGATATCTGACATGTATATAAACTACTCCAACTCAAGTATAATCACCCAACCCTTTATCAAAATCCCCTTTTGGATACTCATGTGTGTGCCACGATACTATTCATGTCTATACATATACTATTGTGCGACTCGAACCCCGCGATCGCATCTCAAAACAAAGTAACAAAATGTTTAGGAAAAATTCTTAGTAGTCGACTACTATCCTTAGTAGTCGACTACACTGAGTCCATCCAAACTCTGTAATTGAAGTGTCAAACTTAGTAGTTGACTAGTAAGCACATTAGTCGACTACACTGTACTAACTCAGTTTCTGTAAACCTAAACTGGGCATGAGTAGTCGACTACTAAGCTTAGTAGTCGACTACCCTATCAAAACGTGTATTCTTCATGCACGAACATGATTTATCATTTAACTATACTTCTCATGTGATTTAATATAAAAGTAAAACATGTAATATTCATCAAAATACTAGCAATCATCCTGAATTATGAAACAATCTCTTAATTTGCTCTAATTAGGGATTAACATCCTAATTATCAAATTTCTCAAATTAGCTCTTAATTAAACCATGAAAATTATCAACGCATGATTTTAACTACTCATGAACAAAAGAAAAATTCTGTTTATACATGTTCATCTATCTTAGGTATCCCAAACTCAGGTTTTTAACATAATTAGCTTACAAGAAACCTCAATTAATAACTAATTAGGGTTTACTCATGAGTTAAACATAATTATCAAGTTAAAAACAAAATTAACATAAACCCTAATGATCATGATCACGTTTCTATCACCAACAACAAAGATTTAACTTCAGATCTATCATAGGGTTTTAAGATTTATTATCAAAAACCAAACTTTAACACCTCGGGTTAAGATTTAAGCATGTGAAACCAAAATTTACATCTCAAACTAGTTATTTATCTATGGGGATGAGTTTGGACGAAGATAATCTTGCCTCAAAGTGGTGTTGATCACCTGAACACGTGCACGCAAGATCCCTCTTCTCCTAAACGCTAAAAATTTGCCCCGCCCCCCTCGACAAACGCCTCAAGAACACACCCAAAACTCACACTTTTTTAGGGTTAGGGTTGAAGGAGGTGAGAGGCTGTTGATATTTCACATGAAAGGTGAGGAAAATATGGTTTCAAATGAGTATATACACATAGGTTAACGGTCGGGTTCGAAACAAACAAAATCAGCCAAATACCAAACCTGCACACACTGGGAAATCTCCCGCTAGTCGACTATAAAGCTTAGTAGTCAACTACTAAGCTCAACTCAAGTTTCTGTAAATAGTTTACGGGCTCAGTGTAGTCGACTACTTAGAGCACTAGTCGACTACACTGAGTCTGTTTGCTTGTGCAAACTGATTCATTCTCATACTCGAAAATATGTACGTCAAATTGATCTCAAATCAATTCCTAACATACTCAAACATCAAAAATATGTTATTTATCATAGTATAACATATTAAATATTATTTATCACAATATACTCAAATTTATGGGGGTTTACATTCTTCCCCCATTAAAAGAATTTCGTCCCCTTTTCGCAAATGTATAATAGAGATATCCACGCTTAATAGCCTAGAATGTGGGTGTTCCCACTTAACTCCTAACTATATGGAACTAGTACGTCAGAAGAAAAACCCAAATAAGGGACCCCCCTTATATATACCATGTGTTACGAAAGATTAGAAGCTAAGTATTAATACCCCCATTCTAGTGCTAAATATAAATATGTCCATATTGATAATCATATGTATAATCAAAACATAATCAAATCAATCAAGTTACCTGCTCAAATAGGTGTAGGTAGTCGTGCCGCATATCCTCCTCGCGCTCTCAAGAAGCTTCTTCGGCTCCTTTCTGGTTCCACTGAACCTTAACCAAAGGTATCACTTTGTTTCTAAGATTCTTGTCCTTCTTAGCAAGAATACATACAGGAACCTCTATCGTGGTCAAGTCGTCATTAAGCTCAATCTCTGGTGCATGTAACACTCACTGCTGCTCCTCATCATGCAAATGCTTCTTAAGCATAAAAACATGGAAAACATCATGTATGCTCGACATTGATGTGGGAAGCTCTAGCCGATACGAAACGGCTCCAATGCGCTCAATAACCCTGAACGGACCAACATACCTTAGGGCTAGCTTTCCCCACCTACCAAATCGCTGAACTCCCTTCATCGAAGATACCTTCAACAATACATAGTCCCTAATCTGCAACTCTAACGGTTATCACCTCTGATCTGCATAACTCTTCTGACGACTCTGCGCTGCAAGGATGCACTTCCGAAGCACTGCTATCTTCTCTGTAGTCTGTCTCATAAGCCTCGATCTAAGTAATAAGCTATCCTTCAGTTCTGCCCAACATATCGGGAATCTACAAGGCCTTCTGTAAGGACCATGAATTTTAATACTAGTTAAAATAATTTTTTAGTATTTTAAAATATATAATTATTAATTTTAAAAGAGTATTTGTATTTTTCTCGATTGCTATAGTTTTCTATGATTTAAAAATCTGATTATATATTTATTTAAATGATTTTGATATTTATAAATTTATTTTCTATGGTAAAAATTTCTAGGATTAATTCATTGTGTTGTCGGTACTAGTACATAATATTTTAAATAATATATTATGTTATTATATAATTACGTATTATTTCATATAATACATGGTATTATTAATTACATGCTTTTGGTATAATTTGTTGAATTATTCTACTGTTACATATTTTCTATTGTATTAGTATAACTAGTACGTTTTATTGTGTATATAATTATCCCATAATTATATGATTTTAAATGTAAGTAAATATATTTTTTATTATTCATTATTCTTATTTAATTATACAATATGGGTATATTTTGACTATTTCGTATCAACTGTTGTATTAGCATAACATGTACGTTTTCATTTGTAGATAATTTTTCTGTAATTAGATTAATTTTAAGTACCCATAACATGTACGTTTTATTGTGTAGCGAGACCGTTGGCTCCCACTATGGTCGCCAGTTTGTTTTCATCAAAAGTCTGTTTTGTTGAGGAATTCAATGTCTCTTCAGTCGATTACAATAAAATTCACAAGAAATAGTCTTTTTATAAGACCTCTTTACACAACAAAGCAAAAATTACAACTTTTGAGAAAATAAACGCAGGATCGTTGTTTGGATCACTGCTTTTGTGGGTTCTTTGCCTGTGCCGGGAACGCTTTGGTTCGTGGACCACCGAATCACAGATCGTGAAGAGGGGGCTTATGATTCTTTCTTCGTTTATCGAAGTGAGAATTTGAAATGATATCTTATCAGAGTAGGATAGTCGTTCTTCTTGAACTCAAGTCAAAGCTCGAATGTCAAGGAATCACACCAAAATCAAGTCTGCTCTCTCTCTGCTCTAGATTGCTCGAAAATATGCTCTCTCTTCAGCCTTGGATTCCCCCCCCCTTCATAGAAATGATCTCGGGGGGTATTTATAGCCCCGAGATAGAAAACCACTTCCGAGACAGTGTTTGCTGTCTCGGCGGCCGAGACAGCAAAGACTGTCTCGGGTTCCGAGACAGTAAACACTGTCTCGGATTCTGAGACAGTAAACACTGTCTCGGAAAACAGTAACTGCCAGATAGTTTCTCGTAACTGCCTTCCCACGTTTTGAAACTCCGTTATTTTGGCAGTTGTCAACGTGATTCTCGCCCACGACATTTCCCACGTTCTTGAACAATTAGTGGCCACGTTGTGGCGGTTTTCAAAGTAATTTTAAACCTCTGGGAGCTGTATCGCGTGGGCGAGACAGTAAATTCTATCTCGCGTGGGCGAGACAGTAAATTCTATCTCGCGTGGGTGAGACAGTAAAGATTGTCTCGCCCGGCGAGATAGTAAAGACTGTCTCGCCCGGCGAGACAGTCAAGTTTGTCTCGCCTGCGAGACAGTAAAGACTGTCTCACATGCGAGACAGCCCATACTTGTGTTCTTTTCTGATTTTTTAGATGACTTCCTTTTGAGCTGTGTTTGGATATCTTTCAGCATTTTTTGACGCCTACAGATACCCCCTCCAAAGTATTCCAGACTCATTCTTTTATAGAGGAGTTCTGGGATACTTTGGATAAGATAGGTCTTACTTACGATCCCTTCAATGCTTGGTTGAGTAGATCGTATAGAGGAACCCGTAAATGGCTTCAACTCTTGACCTCTTTGTCTCTCAATCTATTCAGTGCTTTGTAGAATAGTTAAGATTCTTCCGGCATCACGTTTATCGTTTGACCGTTGTTGAGATCTTGAATTGAAACTGGAATTTGTACTTGTGAATTCAGCTTTTGTCATCAAATTGATACCGCATTGTATCAGTCTTCAAAGGAATACAGTTTATACTCATGTATTTCTTGGAGTTTTTTATGAAATAGTTTAATCTCATATACCTGTTCGGAGGTAGCCAGGTTATTCTTAAGAATATTTTAAGTGATATTCTCCAGAAACTTCCTGTTGAGGGTAGGGAAACAGTTTAGACTCGTGTACCTATTGGAGTATTCTAGTCTCTTTTTTTATTGGTAGAGATGAACCTAAAATCGGAGAGGAAGAATTTTATATTCTATCTCCTGGTCTCTTGTTTGTTGGTAGAGATAAACCCAAAATCGGAGAGGAAGAATTTTATATTCTATCTCCTGGTCTCTTGTTTGTTGGTAGAGATAAACCCGGAATTGGAGAGGAAGAATTTTATATTCTATCTCCTGGTGCAAGAAAACTCGAAGTGGGATCTCCACTTAGAGAATCTAAATTGGTTTGAATAATCCTAACTGTCATAAGGTTTGATTATCTAATTTGTGGACCTCTCGTTCATGGAACGAATCGAGAGGGGATTTTGGTTTTGGTCCTAACTGTAGGAAGGTTTGACCGAATGGGATTTGATACGATCCTAAATGTTTAAAGGTTTGATCGCTCAATTTGTGGACCTCTCGTTCATGGAAGGAATCGAGAGGGGATTTTGGCTTCGGTCCTAACTGTTTAGAGGTTTGACCGAATGGGTTTGATACGATCCTAACTGTTTAAAGGTTTGATCGCTCAATTTGTGGACCTCTCATTCATGGAAGGAATCGAGAGGGAATTTTGGCTTCGGTCCTAACTGTTGTAAGGTTTGACCAAGTGGGGGTTTTGAGATGATCCTAACTGTTTAAAGGTTTGATCGTTCAATTTGTGGACCTCTCGTTCATGGAAAGAATCGAGAGGGGATTTTGGCTTTGGTCCTAACTGTTTAAAGGTTTGACCAAAGGGGAGTGGGAGTACAAATCATAACGGGAGTGTGGACTCGATCAAATCACAGTGGGAGAATTTTCGGTGTCAAGTGATAAGAAATTAACACGAAGGGGATTGACAATTCGTCAAGGATTGACCGATCAAAATTCTAAGCATTATATCCGGACTCTAACCACGAAAGTGTTGAGTGCATGAACATAGCGAAAGTTTGAATGGATCAAACAAGAACGAATTTTGGTGGTCCCACCGTCAATTAATCTAATTGATGGGGGATTCTGTGGTGGGAGACTGTGAGTCGTCAAACACCTATGAGAGTTTTATGAGGGAAGATTGATCTAATGAAATGATTGAACTCATCTCAGCAAAAGAGTGTTCGGAAATCATAATAGAAGTTTAGTGTTTATCATTTTGTTCATAATAATCGGGTTATCCCTAAGAATATTATATTTAACATTATTCCGGGAACTTCCCGTTACATGAATTATCGACCCCCAGCTTTCTTT
>BQKN01060979.1:0-30175 GCA_022839385.1 Asparagus kiusianus | reverse complement strand
CCACGTTGTGGCGGTTTTCAAAGTAATTTTAAACCTCTGGGAGCTGTATCGCGTGGGCGAGATAGTAAATTCTGTCTCGTGTGGGCGAGACAGTAAAGACTGTCTCGCCCAGTGAGACAGTAAAGACTGTCTCGCCCGGCGAGACAGTCAAGTCTGTCTCACCTGCGAGACAGTAAAGACTATCTCACATGCGAGACAGCCCATACTTGTGTTCTTTTCTGATTTTTTGGATGACTTCCTTTTGAGCTGTGTTTGGATATCTTTCAGCATTTTTTGACGCCTACAA
The DNA here is from genome assembly GCA_022839385.1 of Asparagus kiusianus. Classification (NCBI taxonomy): domain Eukaryota; kingdom Viridiplantae; phylum Streptophyta; class Magnoliopsida; order Asparagales; family Asparagaceae; genus Asparagus; species Asparagus kiusianus. Next base: position 29,889 of record BQKN01060979.1, on the reverse strand, counting down.
GCGCCACCGCTCAGCTCTCCACGAGGCAGCCAGTGCCCCCGACCGCTCAGCCATCAAGTCCAGCTGCTAGCTCCTCCACCCTGCTTGCTGCCCAACCCCGACCGCCAGCCAAGCCCCGTCTCCACAGCCTCCCCCTCCAGCAGCCGTCACAGCAACCCGACGCCGTCTCTGGCCGCACGATGAACCCGCCTTCCCTCAGCCTTGTAACCAAACTCCGGCCATCAGCCCCGCCACCGAGCCGCTGCCCCTACAGTCTCCACCTCCTCTCCTCATCTTCTAGTCATCGAGTTCCTTCAGATCTAACCCCGCCGAGATCCCCGCGCTATAGTCATGCTCCGACCATCGTTGATTCTTTCGAAAAAACACCGAGGCAAGATCCCGATCCTTGTTTAGTTTCGTTCCAATTCTTATATTTGTCGTAGATTATTTATGTGCAAGATTCCGCTTCCTTTGAATTGATATTCCATTATTTATATCCGTATTAATTAATTGTATAGATTAGATTTTGGTATATCATTACATGCGTGGGATTGTTTGATGAATAATATTGAATGGATAGTAATTATGTGATAAATAGTATTTTAAGAACTAATATAATAAATTAAAAAATTTATTTTGGGTAACAGGATTATTTTAGATTAATTATAATATTTTTAGAATTTATATAGTGGAAGGAAATTATTTTAGAATGATAAATGTTTTTAAAGAAGCTATTTTGGAAAAGGATTATTTTGTATTATGATCGTGTGATTGATAGTTGTAGACACGACATTTCATGTACATTGACACCGACATGTTGACACTCTTATTCATACTCATGTCATATATGCATACCTGATTCATCGCTAGCATTTATAATCATGTTCATCATATGATTTGCATAAAATTAGTTGTGTTTATTTATTATTCTTGTTTTGTTGAGAACCATTAGTAGTTCATGTCCTTAGTGGCCTAGCGTGTCGTGTACAAGACCTAGATACCTATGTTTTGTTGACTTAGAAAAGCAAGAAGAGTTGGGATGAGGAATTCTTGGTTTAGGTGATCGGATGTGATTGTTGATTATTTTCCAGGCTCGCACCAACGATATTCCTGTGTAGCGTTGGGGTGGGTCTGAGGTGCAGTGATATTATGATTTTTGATTATTTTCCAGGCTCGCACTAATGATATTCCTGTGTAGCGTTGGGGTGGGTCAGAGGTGCAGTGATATTGTGATTGTTGATTATTTTCCAGGCTCGCACCAACGATATTCCTGTGTAGCGTTGGGGTGGGTCTGAGGTGCAGTGATATTGTGATTGATGATTATTTTCCAGGCTCGCACCAACGATATTCCTTTGTAGCGTTGGGGTGGGTCTGAGGTGCAGTGATATGTGATTGTTGATTATTTCCAGGCTCACACCAGTGAAATTCCTGTGTAGCACTAGAGTGGGTCTGAGGGGGGCAGTGAAACATTGTGCGTAGATGATTTTGTGAACAACCGGTTATCCAAGAATATAAACTTTGTCTCTGTGTGAGATGTGAACCAGTGACCTGTGTAGGATAGTTAGTTACATGATCTCGATTCTTGGCTAAGTATGATTCTTGTGAGATGTAGGCCGGTTGTACTTCTTTTCATACATAGATCGGGATTAATATTTAATTATCTATAATTTGAGACATATGGTATATACATGAGGGTTTCCTTGTTTGGATTATTTCGCTCGACGTACTATGTCTCTTGTTGTAGATTTTAAGTATTAATTCCATCTAGTGTATGCCTTTGTCACTTGGATGATTAAACTGATCGATAGCTACATGACCTCGTTACCTGATCGATTTTGGATGCTTTATGTTATCATGATTTAGTAGTGTTTTCATGTTAATTTGTGGATTTTAGTTGTACGTTCTTTTGTTGTTTCTGTTATCGTATTGTTTTTCGCATTGGATTCTATTTTCTTTGTGGGGTCGGGTCTTGCCGTGTGCCATACACGCTGACGTACACCTGTTTTCTCCGGTGTACGTCAGACGTAGAGAAAGAACAGGTCCAGCTTGGAGATACGCTAGAGCCAGGATATTCTCAGCAGGAGTGCCTTGGAGACGAAGCAGAAGAAGGAGTCGAAGTCTACTCTTTGATGGTTCCAGTTTACCCTTGTAGTTCCTTCTTTTTCCATTGATCGATGTATTTTGGTATCTATTAAGTATTCATTGCTCAGATTTGTATAAGGGTGTGTTGACCCGAATATTATGACTCGGATGTTATCCCATTTGTGATATGATATTTTTATTCTGAGTTTGTCTATTATATTCTTGCTATCTGTGATCGGGAACCTGTGACTTCGCATTGTATTTATTTCCAGACGCTTAGCGTATTAGGTTGAGGAGAAACATTTATTTTTATTTATTCTTCTTGATCTAATACGTCGCGGGCTTGTTCACGTTCCGATTCCTGTGTATTTTAGGAAGCGGGGCGTGACATGTTTTTTTGGTGGCCCATGCAGGTCACGGTCCCGAGTTCCTACTAGTAAGAATATAGTAGAAAATTTAGATACATATCATATTTCATCCGTGAGACTATTCTTGAGCCCTTAACCTATTTTCTTGATAGATTTCGTTTCATCCCTTTCTTATCACTTTTGAATCCGGAACTTTCCACTATTTCTTGTCTCGTAACTTTCCACTATTTCTTTTTCTTGTCTCCTCTGCTTAGGGATAACGTTCCATGTCTGTCCTTGGTTTCTTATTTTAATTCCGAGGGCGGAATTTGTTTTAAGGGGGGTAGAATGTAAGAACCATGAATTTTGATACTAGTTAAAATAATTTTTTAGTATTTTAAAATATTTAATTATTAATTTTAAAAGAGTATTTGTATTTTTCTCGATTCCTATAATTTTCTATGATTTAAAAATCTGATTATATATATATTTAAATGATTTTGATATTTATAAATTTATTTTGTGCGGTAACAATTTCTAGGATTAATTTGTTGTGTTGTCAGTACTATTATGTAATATTTTAAATAATATATTGTATTATTATATAATTACGTATTATTTCATATAATATATGGTATTATTAATTACGTGTTTTTGGTATAATTTGTTGAATTATTCTACTGTTACATATTTTCTGTCGTATTACTATAACTAGTACGTTTTACTGTGTATATAATTATCCAATAATTATATGATTTTAAATGTAAGTAGATATATTTTTTATTATTAATTATTCTTGTTTAATTATACAATATAGGTATATTTCGACTATTTCGTATCAACTGTTGTATTAGCACAACATGTACGTTTTCATTTGTAGATAATTTTTCTGTAATTAGATTAATTTTAAGTACCCATAATTATTTTATTTTAATTATTTCTCATTTAAACTCTAACCCTAATTATATATATATATATACATATATATATCTCTCTCTTCTCTCTTCTGTTCACGAGAAAAACCCCACCGCCACCTTCTTCTTCTCCTCTCGCTCTCTTCTCCTCGCGACCGCCGCCATCACCCCGCGTCCCCCTCTCCCCCGCCGACCATCTCGCCGCCTGCAACTCCGCCAGCGCCGCCCATCCACCCCCGCGTCCATGTTCGACTGCAACCCCCAGCACACCACCCGACGCCCAGAAGCCCCCGCACGCCTCGTCATCGCCGTCGCTGAATGTTGCGCGACTACCCATCATCGACGAACTCCAAGACCCATCGCCGCTGTAGTCCCCTCGCCCTCAACCAGTCACCGTTCCCTCCACAGCAGCCGCCTTCCTTCTCCGCCCTGAGATCCGCCACCATCGGCTACGTCCTACCTCAGCCAGAGCCGCCGTTCAGCTCTCCACGTGGCAACCAGTGCCCCCGACCGCTCAGCCATCAAGTCCAGCCGCCAGCTCCTCCGCCCTGCTTGCTGCCCAACCCCGACCGCCAGCCAAGCCCCATCTCCGCAGCCTCCCCCTCCTGGAACCGTCACAGCAGCCCGACGCTGTCTCTGGCTGCACGACAAACCCGCCTTCCCTCAGCCTCGTAACCAAACTCCGGCCATCAGCCCCGCCGCCGAGCCACTGCCCCTTGCAGTCGCCGCCTCCTCTCCTCATCTCCTCGTCATCGAGTTCCTTCAGATCCAACCCTACCGAGATCCTCGCGCCGCAGTCGTGCTCCGACCCACGTTGATTCGTTCAAAAAAACACCGAGGCAAGATCCCGATCCTTGTTTAGTTTCGTTCCAATTCTTATATTTGTCGTAGATTATTTATGTGCAAGCTTCTGCTTCCCTTGAATTGATATTCCATTATTTATATCTGTATTAATTAATTGTATAGATTAAATTTTGGTATATCATTACATGTGTGGGATTGTTTGATGAATAATATTGAATGGGTAGTAATTATGTGATAAATAGTATTTTCAGAACCAATATAATAAATTAAAAATTTTATTTTAGGTAACAGGATTATTTTAGATTAATTATAATATTTTTAGAATTTATGTAGTGGAAGGAAATTATTTTAGAATGATAAATGTTTTTAAAGAAGTTATTTTGGAAAAGGATTATTTTTGTATTATGATCGTGAGATTGATAGTTGTAGACACGGCATTTCATGTACATTGACACCGACATGTTGACACTCTTATTCATACTCACTCATGTCCTATATGCATACCTGATTCATCGCTAGCATATATAGTCATGTTCATCATATGATTTGCATAAAATTAGTTGTATCTATTTATTATTCTTGTTTTGTTGAGAACCATTAGTAGTTCATGTCCTTAGTGGCCTAGTGTGTCGTGTACAAGACCTAGATACCTGTGTTTTGTTGACTTAGAAAAGCAAGAAGAGTTGGGATGAGGAATTCTTGGTTTAGGTGATCGAATGTGATTGTTGATTATTTTCCAGGCTCGTACCAACGATATTCCTGTGTAGCGTTGGGGTGGGTCTGAGGTGCGGTGATATTATGATTGTTGATTATTTTCTAGGCTCGCACCAACGATATTCCTGTGTAGCATTGGGGTGGGTCTGAGGTGCAGTGATATTGTGATTGTTGATAATTTTCCAGGCTCGCACCAACGATATTCCTGTGTAGCGTTAGGGTGGGTCTGAGGTGCAGTGATATTGTGATTGTTGATTATTTTCCAGGCTCGCACCAACGTTATTCCTGTGTAGCATTAGGGTGGGTCTGAGGTGCAGTGATAATGTGATTGTTGATTATTTTCCAGGCTCGCACCAACGATATTCCTGTGTAGCATTAGGGTGGGTCTGAAGTGCAGTGATATTGTGATTGTTGATTATTTTACAGGCTCACACTAACGATATTCCTGTGTAGCGTTGGGGTGAGTCTGAGGTGCAGTGATATGTGATTGTTGATTATTTCCAGGCTCACACCAGCGAAATTCCTGTGTAGCACTGGAGTGGGTCTGAGGGGGGCAGTGAAACATTGTGCGTAGATGATTTTGTGAACAACCGGTTATCCGAGAATATGAACTTTGACTCTATGTGAGATGTGAACCAGTGACCTGTATAGGATAGTTCATTACATGATCTCGATTCTTGGCTAAGTATGATTCTTGTGAGATGTAGGCCGGTTGTACTTCTTTTCATACATAGATCGGGATTAATATTTAATTATCTATAATTTGAGACATATGGTATATACATGAGGGTTTCCTTGTTTGGATTATTTCGCTCGACGTACTACGTCTCTTGTTGTAGATTTTAAGTATTAATTTCATCTAGTGTATGCCTTTGTCACTTGGATGATTTGACTAATCGCTAGCTACATGACCTCGTTACCTGATCGATTTTGGATGCTTTATGTTATCATGATTTAGTAGTGTTTTCATGTTAATTTGTGGATTTCAGTTGTACGTTCTTTTGTTGTTTCTGTTATCGTATCGTTTTTCGTATTGGATTTCCATTCGTTCTATTTTCTTTGTGGGGTCGGGTCTTGTCGTGTGCCATACACGCTGACGTACACCTGTTTTCTCCGGTGTACGTCAGACTTAGAGGAAGAACAGATCCATCTTGGAGATATGCTAGAGCCAGGATATTCTTAGCAGGAGTACCTTGGAGACGAAGCAGAAGAAGGAGTCGAAGTCTATTCTTTGATGGTTCCAGTTTACCCTTGTAGTTCCTTCTTTTTCCATTGATCGATGTATTTTGGTATCTCTTCAATATTCATTGCTCAGATTTGTATAAGGGCATGTTGACCCTAATATTATGACTCGGATGTTATCCCATTTGTGATATGATATTTTTATTCTGAGTTTGTCTATTATATTCTTGCTATCTATGATCAAGGACCTGTGACTTCGTATTGTATTTATTTCCAGACGCTTAGCGTATTAGGTTGAGGAGAAACATTTATTTTTATTTATTCTCCTTGATCTAATACGTCGTGGGCTTGTTCACGTTCCGATTCCCGGGTATTTTGGGAAGCGGGGCGTGACACCTTCTGTACAATACCTCATACGGAGACATACCCATTGTCACTTGATAACTATTGTTATAAGCGAACTCAATCAATGGGATGTGGTCCTCCCAACTACCCTGGAAATCAATAATGCATGCTTCGTAGTATATCCTCCAATATCTGATTCACTCTCTCCATCTGGCCATCCGTCAATGGGTAGAACACGCTACTGTATGATAACTGGCTCCCGAATGAATTCTAGAAACTCCTCCAGAAGTGGGATGTGAAAACTGAGCCTCGATTCGATACAATAGTCTCTAGGACTTCGTGTAAACTAACTATCTCCCAGGTGAAAATCCTCGCATAAGTCTCTGCCGAGTAAGTCGTCTTCACATGTAAGAAATGTGCTGACTTCGTCAGCTGATCGACGAACACCCAAATGGAATCATTCCCCTTGCTCGACCTCGACAAACCCAAGATAATGTCCATAGAAACATCCGCCGATTTCCACTCAGGAATGGATTAATGTTGTAGGGTTCCTGCATGTCTCTAATGTTTTGCCTTCACTTGTTGGCAGGTAAAACACAACATACTCTGTAATATCCCTACCCATGCCACTCCACCAAATATGCCTCTTCAGATCCTTGTACATTTTCGTTGTGCCTAGATGCACTATATACCTAGTACGATACGCCTCATCAAATAAATCATTCTTCAGCTAAGGATTGTTCGGCATGACTAACTGCCCTTCATCCAAAGGCCTCCATCTGCTCCTATAGTCCAATCAGCTTTGGGCTCTTTGGAAATCTCCCACTTTTGGGTTTGAACCTAAGAGTCCTCTAGCTGAGCTCTGACCACTATGTTACTCCAAGATAGTTGTACTGACATAGCTCCCAAAAATGCGCTACTCCTACCAATCTCTAGACTAAAGTCAAATTGACTAAGGGTGTAAAGGTCTCGATGTAATGAACACCTCAAAGCTGCAAGCACGTGACGACGCTTCCTACTCAATGCGTCCGCTACCATGTTCGCTTTTCACGGATAGTACTATATAGAGAACTCATAGTCCTTGATGAACTCAACCCATCGCCGTTGCCTCTGGTTGAGCTCCTTCGCATAAGTCTCTATCGACTAAGTCGTCTTCACAGGTAAGAAATGTGCTGACTTCGTTAGCTGATCGACTAACACCCAAATGGAATCATTCCCCTTGCTCGACCTCGACAAACCCACGATAAAGTCTATAGAAATATCCGCCCATTTCCACTCAGGAATGGATAAATGTTGTAGGGTTCCTGCATGTCTCTAATGTTTTTCCTTCACTTGCTGGCAAGTAAAACACAAAGCTACATACTCTGCAATATCTCTACCCATGCCACTCCACCAAAAATGCCTCTTTAGATCCTTATACATTTTCGTTGTGCCTGGATGCAATGTATACCTGGTACGATAGGCCTCATCAAATAAATCCTTCTTCAGCTAAGGATTGTTCGGCATGACTAACCGGCCCTTCATCCAAAGGCCTCCATCCACTCCTATAGTCCAATCAGCTTTGGGCTCTTTGGAAATCTCCTACTTTTGGGTTTGAAGCTAAGAGTCCACTAGCTGAGCTCTGACCACTCTGTTACTCCAAGATGGTTGTACTGACATAGCTCCCAAAAATACGCTGCTCCTACCAATCTCTAGATGAAAGTCAAACTGACTGAGCGTGTAAAGGTCTCGATGTAATGAACACCTCAAAGCTGTAAGCACATGACGACGCTTCCTACTCAATGCGTCCGCTACCACGTTCGCTTTTCACGGATAGTACTGTATAGAGAACTCATAGTCCTTACTGAACTCAACCCATCACCGTTGCCTCTGGTTGAGCTCCTTCTCAGAGAAAAGGTACTTCAGACTCTGATGATTCGTGAAAAGCTCAAACTGTGCTCCATACAGATAATGTCTCTAAGTCTTCAGTGCGAAGAATACTGCTGCTAACTCAAAATTGTGTGTGGGATAATTCTGCTCATAAGTCCTCAACTGCCTCGAAATATAGGCCACAACTCTCTACGTCGGCATCAACACACCTCTAAGGCCCGATAACAACGCATCAGTGTAGATAACAAAAGTCATATCGCTGCTCGGAATAATCAACATTGGCGTTGTAGTCAACTTAGCCTTCAAGGCATCAAAGGCCTCATGGCATTCCGTGTCCCAATCAAAGTCTTGAATCAACTTCCTGTAATAGCCGACCAGACCTAAGAAGCTACGAATCTCTTAAACGATCTTCGGTGACTCCCAATCAAGAACGGCCTGCAGCTTAGTCGGATCTACTACAATGCCCTCCTGCCTGATAACATGGCCCAAAAATCTAACCTCTGATAGCCAAAACCCGCATTTTCTAAACTTGCCATACAACTAATGCTCCCGCAAAGTCTACAATGCCAAATGAAGATGCTGCTCATGCTCTAACTCTGATTTTAAATATATAAGAATGCCATCGATAAAAATAATCACAAACTGGTCCAAGTATGGACAAAAGACTCGATTCATTAAATCCATAAATACTGCGGGTGCATTAGTCAACCCAAATGGCATGACAAGGGACTCGAAAGACTCATATCGAGTCAGAAAAATGGTCTTGGGAATATCCATCTCCCGAACTCGTAACTGATGATAGCCAGAATGAAGATTAATCTTCGAGAAGTGTTGTGCTCCCTATAGATGGTTGAACAAGTCATCAATTCTTTATAATGGATATATGTTCCGGATAGTGACCTTGTTCAACTCGCAATAATCTATATAAAGACGCATGCTAGTGTCCTTCTTCTTCACAAAGAAGGCTGGTGCTCCGAATGGAGAATGACTCCGACAATAAAGCCCTAAGATAACAACTCATCTAATTGAGATTGTAGCTCTCTCATCTCAGTAGGTGCCATACGATAGGGTTCACATGATATTTGTATTATACCCGGCTGCAACTCGATGCAAAACTCAACCTCTCTCACCAGAGATAACCCAGGTATGTCCTGAAAGACATCCTAAAAATCTGAGACAACTCTAATCTCGCACAAATCAACACTTCGGTCCCTCAGCATCACCTCTTCGATGTACATCGGAAATGACTCCGCAATCTGGTTGTCCTGTGAGGCTGCTACTGTAACGCCCCTGTTTTCACACATGGCTGCAGTCTAAGGTGAATCCAGAGATGTCAAACATGCCATGCACCCACACTGTGCAATAACATGTTTCACCAATCACAGTAATATCCTCTAGTGGAATTAAATAGAAGTGCAGGTACAAACAGGCAAAATATGGGAAATCAATACAATAGACATGATATAGAAAAATATATCTCATAAATAAAATCATGTCTCAAATAAACTAAACTGAAATACAACAGATATCTGAAGCAAATGTCAAATATCTAAAAATGAATCAACTGATAATCGTACTAAAGCAAACTACCTTTATATGAATATAAACTCTAATGACTGAATAAAAATATAAAATTATTGTGGAGTCTCTACTAATAAACCATGCGACGGCGACTATGCATGTACTCCGTCATCCTGCGACCCTCCGATGCTCTGAGCCGCCTGAAAGGAGAAGTAGAATAAAAAAGAACAACAACAAGAGCGTCAGAACGCTACAGCAAGATCACCTCCGTCCGCCCCCAGGGGAAGGGCTGCTAAATGAAGTGGAGGCTCTATCTATTTAGCATAGTCTACCTAGATTATTTTTTCGTATCTAATGGAATTAATATTTAGACCCCTATAAGACGAGACGTAGTACGTCGAGTGAAATAATCCAAACAAGTAAACCCTCATGTATATACCATATGTCTCCAATTATAGATAACTAAATACTAATATCAAACTAAGAATAAACAATCTAAATAGAATTAATAATTAGAAACTCACAACACGAGACTGGTACGTCGAGCGAAATAATCCAAACAAGAAAACCCTCATGTATATATCGTAAACATTCTACCTAGTGTACACCAGGGGGTACATCCAAAACCCTCTTGTGCAATCACCCAGGCGACCCATCTGACATTGGGGGTTGTCGCCAATCGCCCACGGAAGACCTCAGGGGTTACTTAACTCGCAAACGCACTATACACGAGGCAAGTCCTAAGTGCCACTGCGAGAGGCTTATCCAAACCGTACTCACCGACTACCTATGTATAGGGACGGTGAAACCTTCGGTATTCGAGAGGCTCTCTTGACAGCCTTCTCGACCGATACCCTCTCGTCGAAAGCGTCGTCACCAAAAAGGATGCGCCGCCGATGATTGAGAGCTCTCATCCGCTACAATCAACATGACAGACAAGGGCAAGGCCGTGATTTCAGGTTCTCCGGATCCGGTTGTCCAACGTGAACGAGATGGTATATACCGACGCACTCATAGTCGCACGCGGGTGAGCATCGGGTTTGATTATTCAACCTTAGCACCTCCCTCCGACGGTGAAGATGAGATTCACTTGGCAGCAGCTACGTCCCAAACGTCGCACTCAAGTTAGGATGCACTGGCGAGAGTACACATGGCTGAACCCACCCATGAACAGACGGTGGCCCAAAAGTTCAAAGAACAACAGGCGACCATTGACTCTTTAAGAGAAATGTTAGAGCAGCTTCTAAAGAAGAAGAAGAAGAAGAAGAAAAGAACCCAGCATCCCTTACCGCGACAAATGGGGAGCAAAGAATGGATACCTCCCCCATCGTTCGGCGACTGAGGTGGAGTACAATATCGGTTCACAATCCAATTACTCTTCCAAAACATTGCTAGGGACGTCGCATACTAGGGGTAGCGCCCGCGACAAGAGGTTCGATGAGTTCCAAAGCCAGCTCAACGCACTGAAGCTTCAACAGAACATAAACAAGCTGGGGGTGGTCCGACCCTATCCTGTCGAGTGGGATACAGTCCCATACCCAGCAAAGTTCAAGCCGATTACCTTGGTGCAATTTGACGGCAAGGGCTCACCCACGCAACACATCTACTACTTCATGGCGCAGACCGGATTCCTTACGGGGAATGATGCTATTCTCACCCGTTTGTTCATTGAAACCCTCAAAGGGGTGACCTTTGAATGGTTCCGCAAGTTAGAACCCGACTCTATCAAGTCATGGGCCGACGCCGAGAGACTTTTCTTGGCCCACTTCTTCGATGACGACACGGAGGTGTCGATGGTCACCCTCCTCGTCGAAAAGCAACGAAAGTCGGAGTCGATCAACGACTTTGTGAAGAGGTTCAGGAACCGATTGGTCCACTGTCAGGACCAGGTTTCTGAATCAACACTGATCGAGATGTGCCACAATAATCTCTCGATCCATATTCTATCCAAGGTTGGCGCGGTGGAAACCCGAACCTAGAAAGAACTTGTTTGTCAGGACGAGCAAGTGGAAAACATGATCAAGAGGTTAGAGGCCAAAGAACCACAGCCCAAGAAGGGAGCTGTGGAACCGGCCGTGCCGAAGAATCCCCCTCGAACAAGAGGAAAAGAGATCATGGCCGTTGACTCCACCCCGACACCTAAAACTACTCAAAGGCCGAAGCCCAGACAATTCGAGCAACGCCCCCGGCGGCAATACGACTTCAAAGAAGACCAGGTGGTGGCGACATTCGATACTCTACTCAAGAGCAATCGAATTAAATTGCCAGAGGCCACAAAACCTGAGGAGGCAAACAAGACTAATGACCCGAGTTATTATGCCTATCACAGATTCCTTGGCCACCACACGTCTAAGTGTTATGTCCTCAAGGATAAGCTCTAAGCCCTCTACGATGTGGGAGTCTTAAAGAAGGAGAAGGTTCAAAAGCAGGTGACCACGAATATGATCACCTTGAGCTTTAGGATAGATCTTCCGGAGGTCCAGACTCCGGCAGGGGTAATTCCTATCCCCAAGGCAGTCTTAAAAATCACTAATGATGACCCTCACAACCGACGAGGGAAAGGTTTAGTCCCCCAGACTCTGCCATCGGGTCAAATGATGTGGGTCCATACGGACCTCCTCAACGACGAACAATGGTCTGCAAAGCTCTTGAAAGAAGCTAAGGGAAAACCTTGCAACGTCGTCTCCGCCATCCTGGGTGGGGATAAGACAGCAATGACCACCCCGACCGACTCCGAGGAGGAAACCACTATCCTCACCACAAGAACAGGGAAAGAATTCACAAAGGAATACCCCACGAGGGCGGAGAACCCGGCAGGACCTCCCACGAGGCCAACCGCGGCAACCCCTCCCGATCCAGACAGGCCGAGCTCAAACTGTCGACCTTTCCGATTCAATGTACTCGCGCAGCTGAAGAGCATCCCCACGCGAATTACCATGTACGACCTCTTATGGCTATCCAGGCCTACCCGGGAAGCCCTACAAGAGGCATTGGCCGACTCGGAGGCCTTCTCCACCCACTTCTCAAGGAAAGAAGATGCGGAGCGGGAATGTGCGATGTGTTGCCAAAACACCGAGAGACGGGTCCCTTGCATCACTTTCACTCCTGAGGACATGCTCATCAAGAGCACGTCTCATGATCGACCACTGTACTTCACGGGGTACATCGGTTCATCGAAAGTTGATTGAATTCAGGTCGACCCGGGGTCTGCACTAAGCATCGTACCCCTGAAATTGATCAAACACCTAGGGATACCTCCAAAGCATCTATCCATGACTACCACGACTATCTTTGGCTTTAATGCCACAGGGACACAGCTACTCGGCAAAATCTGTCTAAAATGTCGAATAGGCGACATGAAGACGGAGGTGACTTGCTACGTCATCGACGCCGAGCCATCCTACAACGTGCTCTTAGGACGTCCGTGGATCCATGGCAACCAAATAGTCCCGTCCACGTTACACCAATGCTTGAAGTATGTGGATGATTACGAGCAAGTGAAAACAGTAGTGGCCGACAAACAACCCATCAAGGGCATCGAGAATTACTTCATAGACTCGTTGCTGTACCAAGACCCCGACGAGCTACCGGTCGAGGAACTAGAAAGTGGCAACGAGGCAGATAGCAAGCCTGAGTACGGAGACAGCCTAGTCCTGAACGACTTCGAGTCAATTGTAATCGGTTACGAAAGTCACAATGTAACCAACGCTATTCAGGCGGAGGAGATTATTGTGAATGAGAAGTTCAACTTTGCTTATTTGTCGTCTTGCTCCACATCCGAGGATGATGCGCCTAATAACCTAGTGTCAAAACTCTGTAGAGACTGCTCCCTCCACTTCCCTGTATGCTCGTCGTATGTCGCGAAGACATAGTCGATCAAGTCATCACAAGCTGTACTCGTCATACCAGCCTGGAATAATTATCAAAAAGATATTATCTTCAGACGAATCGATCACCCTTTGCGCACGTTGTGGGACTAGTCTGAAGATGAAGACCCCGCGCCTCAATTTTTGTAGTACAGCCAAATCACGAGGTGTATGATGGGCAACATGGGGTATGACCTCACTCATTTAGAGGGCCTGAATTACAGCCGAGGACGCAAAACGGTCACTCGACCCGCTCACGTACCTAAAGGCAAACCCTCAAACTACTTCAACAGGACTCGGAGAGGCTTAGGCTACTCCTCTTCCTCATAGGATCTGTTCTGTTATGTCAACGAGGACTCCGACTACGCGTGTTCGGGAGATCGATCGTCGACCACCTCAGCATGGGACTCAGACGTCAGCGTAAGGGATTTGTTCGACAACCTTACAGTCAATATGGTTGCGATTGATCCCGCCGAAATGGCGGAGGACAAACAGGTCCCACTTTATGACGAGACATGGATCGCCACGTTAACACTTAGTAGAATAATCACTTCGAGCAACACGAACCACTGACCAAAGATGGAATCCTCCAAGTAAACATGGGCGATGAGGCCAATCCCAAGCCCATATTCATCAGTGGCAGTCTGCCTCCTCGCGAGAAGGAAGATCTCATTGCCCTTATATGAGAATACATTAACGTCTTCGCATGGAATTACAAAGATATGCCCGGTCTCGATGCACAGGTCGCCATGCATCGCCTCAACATCGGCTCAGACGCCAAACCAGTCAAGCAACAGCAAAGGTGATTTTGTCCGCAAATCATGGAGGCGATCGAGGCCGAAGTGACGAAACTGATCGAATTCGGCTTTATCAGAGAGGAACAGCACCCCGACTGGGTAGCCAATATTGTTCTAGTCCTGAAGAAAAACGATAAGATTTGCATCTGCATTAACGTCAGAGACCTCAATGCTGCGTGCCCTAAGGACGAATTCCCTCTACCCATCACGGATGTCATCATTGATAACACGTGTGGGTTCAAGAGGATGTCCTTCATGGATGGATTCTCAGGGTACAATCAAATCAAAATGCACCCCGAGGACGAAAAATACACTTTATTTAGAACTCCCATGGGGGTGTACTGCTACACTGTCATGCCATTCGGGCTCAAAAATGCCGGCGCAACCTACCAGCGCGCCATGAGCACGATCTTTCGAGATTGCCTGCGAAAGACGGTCGAGTGCTATGTGGACGACCTGGTCGTGAAGAGTCACTGTAAAGACGACCACCTCCAAGACTTGAGGGTGATGTTCGAACTCATGAGGACCCATCAACTCAAGATAAATCCTACGAAGTCATTCTTATGGATGTCTAGTGGTAAATTCTTCGGTTTCGTCGTCACGACAAAAAGAATCCGGATTGACCCAGACAAGGTACGAGCTATTCAAGAGCTTCAGCCACCCCGAAACCTCAAAGAACTAAGAGGTCTTTAGGGATGATTGGCCTACATCCGAAGGTTCATTTTAAATCTTTCGGGCAAGTGCCAACCCTTCTCCAAGCTAATGAAGAAAGGTACTTCTTTCATGTAGGACGAGCCTTGTCAACGGGCCTTTGAGGAGATCATAGCTTATCTCTCGAACCCGCCTGTCCTTGCAGTTCCAATCTCAGGAAAACCATTCCTCATCTATATCAGGGCTATGGAGCATTCTCTAGGCGCCCTCTTGGCACAAAACGACGACGCGGGCCACGAGCAGGGCATCTACTACCTAAGTAGAACCCTACAATGCGCCGAACAGCGGTACCTAATGGTCGAAAAGGAGTGTTTAGCCTTAGTGTTCGCCATCCAAAAGATGCGGCACTACCTGGTTGGCCAGACAATCCACGTTATTTCCCGGATGAACCCCATCCGAGTTTTCATGACACAGCCTGTGGTGTTAAACTGGCGATTGACCAGATAGGCACTCCTGCTGTATTAGTATAACATTCACTTCATGCTACAAAAGTCAGTCAAAGGACAGGCTATCTGTGATCTTATGGCTAGTCACCCGCTAGGGGCAAAGACCGACCTATTTGAAGATTTGCCGGATGAACCCCCCGAAGTCAACGTAACTTCGTCACCAGAGGTTTGGCAAATGTTCTTCGACGGCGCGTCTCGCGTAGGCACGAGCGCCTCTATTGTTGCAGGAGTGGGGGTGGTCCTCACCTCTCCATATAATTACGTGTTGCCCTGAGCCTTTTCTTTAACAGAGCCATGCACCAACAACGTGGCTGAGTACAATGCACTACTCATCGTACTCGAGTTAGCAAAAGAGTTAGGGATAAAGCGTCTTGAGGCTTACGGCGACTCTCAACTCATCGTCAAGCAGATGACGAGGGAGTACGAAGTTAGAAACGACGGTTTGATCCCGCTTCACAAAGCAGCTATCAAGCTAGTGGAGTCATTCGAGAGTTTCCGCATCGAGCACGTGCTCCGTTCCAAGAACACGCATGCAGACGCCCTCGCATCCTTGGCGGCTAACTTGGCCCAGCCACTGGAGACGACCCAATGGGTCACTGTGGCGAGCCGAAGGCTCTTTCGGCTAAAGGACGTTCCAGAAGCGAACGTCACCCATCAAGTTTCGGATCAGCCCGACCAGAAAGACTAGCGCCTCCCGATCATCGATTACGTCCTATACAGCATATTGCCTGAAGACGCTAGGGAACGAGAGTCCGTTCGGCGTCGTGCCTCAAGGTTCTACTACGATTCGACCACCAAAACATTGCATCAAAGGTCGTATGATGGCTTGTTACTTCGATGTCTTTCAAAGGCAGAAGCACAAGAAGCTCTGCATGACGCCTATGACGGCGCCTGTAGGGCTCACCAGCCTGGACCCAAGCTTTGGGATCATTTGCGAAGGATAGGGTATTTTTGGCCTGGGATGGTTAGCGACTGTAGGCAATAAAAATTGCCTTTAATCCTTATCAGAGAAGTTCAGAATAAAACGACTAAAACCTCGCCCGAAATAGCAAAAAAGGGAAAAAAAACACTGATATCTCTCAAACTGGAAGGAATTTTGTGAAACGGAGGAAGCAAACCGAAGCCTTCGGCTAGGTTTAGACGGCTCCGTCTCGTCGAGATAGGTGATTTTCATATATAATTCGTCTAATTCCGACTTACGGTTTGAAAGTTACGACCTATTCTTCGATCCATGCTCAGGAGCTCACCTAACGGCTTGAAGCTCGCCTATGTAGGCATCAAAAATTACCGATAGGTCCCCACGAACAGCTCAGTGTTAGGGAATGATGATGAACGTCACTACCCGGTTCACAAGAGTTCAATCGACGTCGGTGAGCGCCTGAAGCGAATCGACGAGCTACGTGAGCCGACACAATGTCAGAATAACGGGGATACGGACTGACCGAAAACCCCGCGACCGCTGCAAAAGGAGCAATGCCCGTCATGTCCCATTCACCCCACTGATAATCCAACCATCGAGATCGACAGAGCTCTTCGTCAGAATTCCAACGCATCCGAAATCACTCAAATCCGAGTTGGGACGAAAAGTCAACGGCAAACCAACGGCGGAACAACGGCGGACAGTCTCGGACTGAACCGAGGCACCCGCGGTGTCTTGGCGAGGTCAAAACACCCGAGGGGTGTCTTGGCAAAACCAAGACACCCCAAGGGTGTCTCGGCCTGGCCGAGACACTCCAGGGGTGTCTCAGCCATGCCGAGACGCCCCGGAGGTGTCTTGATCATTTTTCACGGACAAGAGGTGTCTTGAGCATTTTTCACGGACACGTAGGCGTCTCAAGTTTGTTACAAGGACACGGAGGCGTCTCAAGTTTGTTACACGGACACATAGGCGTCTCAAGTTTGTTACACGGACACGGAGGCGTCTCAAGGCTTTTTTACAGATAAGATTTGTTAGAGGCAGCCCCTAGGCCTCCTCTTGGCCTATAAATAGACCCCTTGGGTCCTCATTCAAAGGGCGGAATTTAGAGGAGAAAAAGGCTAGAGCTTTGAAGCTTGGAGAAATTTTCAGATCTTGAGCTTTATCCTTGAGATCTGAAATTTGGGAGAGGAACGGCGAAGCCCTGCCGGAGTGAGGAGTGACCGGTCTTCATCAGCCTTCATCACCCGTTCCTTAGTGTTCCCCTTCGCAGGTAATACTAAGAAGAGCTAATATCTCGCTTTATCCGAGATAGACGCTTCAAACTTCTAGATCTCACGCGGATCGACGAAGTTCTGTTTCTATATCCCTCCGCGGATAGACGAAACTCTGCCCGATTTTATCGGATCAGATCTGATTGCCCGGTGGTCCACGGATATCTACGTCCCCGTCACAGGCTAAAGACCCACGCAAGCAAGACCGCACCAAAACGGGATCTTGTGTTTATTTTCGATAAAAGTTGTAATCTTTGTTTTATTGCACAAGGAGATCTTATAAAAAGATCGACTTTTTATCTCATTCGATTTTTGTTGTAACGCTTGAAGTTGTAACAGATTCGAAAGCAATGAAAACAGCAACTTTTGACGGAAACAAGCTGGCGACCACAGTGGGAGCCGCCGATCTCGCTGCCGAGATTGTGGTGACGCAACCGGCATTCAAGATCTTGGTGAATGAAGAGATCGAATACGAGTTCGATCAGCAGAAGTTCGAAGAGTACCTCTCTTCCTCCTCCTCCAGATCCGCCTCTCCGAATAGGCGTGGGAAGACTCCGTCTCCCAAAAGGGCTCGTGGGATCTCTAACTCCTCAATCCAAGATCCCGCCGCTGCAACACTCGCACCACACAACGTCCCCGCGTCATTCAGCGTGGTCGAGGCTGTAGATCCGGTTCTCCCGACCGCCACAAAGGCGATTGATGATGCTGCTCCAGTTTTGTCAAAGAGGGCTCTCCAAAGACGACGTCAACGCCTCGCCCTACAACAAGCCAAAGCTGCTGAATCAATGGACGGGATCCGCTACAATGAGGATCTAAAGTCCAGGTACCGCCGAGAACAACAACGGCAAACCACCAACTCCTCCTCCAAAACAGAAACGAACGAATGGGTTCGTGTCAAGAGGAATCGCTCCACCCTCGAGGAGCGAATCAAGAAGCGTCGGGCGTTGCTCGCACATGCCCGACTCCTCCTAAAGAAGGCGGAGGAGATGCAGAAAGAAACGGCGGTTAAAAAGCTGCCTACAAACAAGTTGGTGTGGGTACCCAAGTCGAAACCAGCACATCCGACAAAGATGGGTAGACTTATTGCCCGAAATTCCTCCAAACCAGATGTCATTATTCCTGTTCCGGCACCTTCAACGGCGCCAGGTAAGAACGGGGATCATTCAAGATCCTAAGTTCCTTTGATAGGTCGCCTCGGTCCTTTACCTGAGAACCGAGGTAGAGTACCTGTCAAAGAACGACTGGGACCATTGAAATGTCCCCAAGTTACAAATCAAACTGGGGGTCATACCAATCCCCCCAAGAAAGATGACAAAGGGAAAGCCCCTATCACCGACCGCATTGGGTTGCGAGTCAAAGTACAAGAGCCCATTCAGTTTCTACGCTCACAAAAGCGTAAACTTGAACGGGCCACTTTTGAAAAAGCTAGAAAAGCATCGTATTCCCAAAGGGAAGCACACTCATTTGATGATGATGGTGTTATACCGGGGAACACATGCCAACACTCTATAGGTTGCTCCAGTTATCAAACTGATGAGTTGTACTATAGAGCTGGGGGTATGGAAAAATTCCGAAAGAGATATGTTAAGGACATGAAGTCTCGCTGCCCGTGCGCCAACATAATCAAAGCGGTGCTGTTAGAATGCTGCTGTGCCAAAACCCCAAGGAGAGTCTCGGTGTTCGAGAGAATTTCCGAACCAAGGCATTTCCGCAAGAAGAAGTTCGTCCACCAAGAAGACGAATATCCAAGAGTGTCGGCTAACATGGCCGGCAGGGGGAATTCAACCAGATACTTCAACCTGGATCAGCTTGCCGAGGTATCCCGATGTATGACACGGTTGCCACCGGGAACCGATAGCCGGAAGAATTACCGAAGGATACAAAAGGGACTTTCTCTAGAAGAAGAGTAGTCGGATGCTGATTCAGATTCTTGCTCGGCCATAGCGTCTGATGACACGGCTTCGAGTGCGGGGCAACCTTATGAATCGCTTATGATTAGTGCCGAAAAAGTGACTAAGATACTTGAAGAGGCCCTGGCTAAGCAGAAGGAGAGCTTCAAGTTCGAGATGGAGATGGCCATGCAACAAATGAGGGAGATGCACGACCAACAAATTGCGGCGATGACAGTTCACCAAGGAGAGCCCGGTCGACGCAATACTCCGAATCAAGATGAGAATGAGCGGGAAGGAGATAACGCCAATATCCCTCCTGTCAACAACGACAATAGGGGTGGTCCCGCGGATGATAACGCGAAAGAGGACCACGTCACCTCTCTCAAAAGCCACTCGAAAGCAGATACGAGTGAGGACAAGAAGATGAAAGACCTGGAAAGCAAGATCAACGCGTTGATGAACGCTCAAGAGGTGAAAAGGTCTGGTATACCCTGCCCCTACCCAAGGGAGTGGGAATCAATTCTATATCCGGCAAAGTTTAATTTGATTAACTTTACGCCGTTTGATGGGAAGGGTTCCCCTATCCAACACTTAATATATTTCAAGTCTTATTTAGGAATCATTTCCGGAAATGAGCCTCTTATGGTGCGGTCATTCGTCGGCACTCTTCGCGGAGCGGCCTTCGATTGGTATCGCCGTCTCAAGCCCGGAAGTATCAGCAGCTGGGACGACATGGAGGACATGTTTCTAACAAATTTCTTTGATGATGACACCGAGATTTCGATCGGCAAGCTATTCGACGAAAAGCAGAAGAATGGCGAGACGGTCGAAAATTTCGTGAAGAGATTCCGGAATAAAACGATGAATTGTAGGGATCCAGTCAGCGAGGATTTTATTCTCGAAACTTGCCACAACAACCTGTCGTTAGACGTCCTCGAAGCCATGGGAATGGCTCCACCAAAGACCTGGAAGGACCTGAAGGTGCGGGGAGAACGAGCCGAGCGATTCCTCAAAAGGAAGAAGGCCGAAAGAGGACAAATAACAGGCAATGCTCCACAACAAAACTTTGTTCCTAAGGGCAAAGGAAAGGCACATGCGAACGCTGTGGACGCAAACCAAATATTTGAGGTGCAAGCACAGCCGCAACAGCAGCAACAAAAGGCGCCTCAACAATCAAGGTGGCAGCAACAGCCCCAGAAGCAAAAGGCCGCAGAGCCGAAGTTCCCCAAGGTCTATTCATTCAAGGAGGATGAAGTCCCCGGTATTTTCAAATACCTCATCGAGAACAACAAGATCAAGTTACCTCCGATTCAGGATCAAGAAGATGCCAAGAGAGTCAATGATCCAAAGTACTACGCATTTCACCGAGCGGTGCACCACCCTACTAAGGTATGCTACGCTCTTAAAGATAAGATTCAAGCCCTAATCGATGTTTGGGTTATCACTATGAAGCAACCCAAGGAGAAAAATGTGGGTACGAATACAGTATCCATCAGCTTCGGGTCTGTTCCTTCGAGCTGGTTTCAACATGAGCCAGTAATCAACGCAGCAGTGAAGACGGTGAATGATGATCCTCACAAACAGCGCCAGAAAGGGCTCATACCACACACGGCCCCGAACGGCGAGATTCTGTGGGTTCACCCGGACTTGATCACAGATGAACAATGGACTGCGACTTCTTCCAAGAAAAAGTTGAAAAGAAAGGGTAAATCCTGTCATGGAGCTTCTGCTATACCAGGGGTGGATGACGACAGAATTCCGACCTTCCCGCTCTCTAAAGACGAACAGGAGGCCTTCGCAACCCGAAGCGGGAACGAATATCACTACAAGTACCCGGATGCTTCTGAGCTATTGGGCACCAAAACCCCACCTTCCAAGACGCTGGCAGAACTGGGGATTGCAGCAACTCCTCCCCCAACACCGGTAGCTGTGGAGAAAGTCCCGCAAAAGGAGAAAGGGAAAGAGCCTGTACGACAAGAAGCTCAAAACCCGAGGCAGTCTCGATTCAATCATCCGATTGGGAGAGACAAACGGGGAAATGCAAGCTCTCCACCCCATTTTGATATCATAGCGCAGTTGGCTAACATCCCGGCTCGGATAACCCTATACGAGTTGCTGCGTCTGTCAAAAGATACAAGGAAAGCATTACAGGAGGCCTTGAGCGATTCTGAAGCCTTCCTGACTCGGATCAAACCATCTCCTGAGGAACCGGAGTCATCAGTTCAGCACTGCAATCTCGCAGCGCATCATTTTCCCTGCATCTCATTCACCAAAGAAGACATGCAGACGAAGAACTCAAAGCATGATAGGCCTTTGTATTTCACCGGGCACATTGGCTCCAGCATGGTCAACAGGATCCAAGTCGATCTGGGTTCCGCTGTTAGCATCATGCCATTCCGATTGATGCATCATCTCGGGATCCCGACTAGCAAATTAGCCTCCACTGGCACGACGATTTATGGATTCAACACCAGCGGGTCCAGACCCCTGGGGAAGATCCGAATCAAGTGCCAGATCGGAGATTTGAAGTCGGAAGTTACTTGCTATGTGATTGACGCGGAAACATCCTATAACTTACTGTTGGGTCGACCTTGGATCCATGGTAACCTTATAGTCCCGTCAACTCTGCATCAATGCCTCAAATATGTAGGCACAAATAATGAAGTAAAGACGGTGGTCGTGGATAAGCAACCGTTTAAGGGATTGGAGAACTATTTCACCGATTCCCTTTTATACAGTGCTGAATCCGATACTGAACCATCGGCCCAGGGGACGGACAGCGGTGATGAAGCTGATACCGAAGCCGGGCTTGATTACGATGGTGGTTTTGTTCTTAATGATATTATACCCATTGTAATCAATCTTGACGATGATAAATCATCGGAGAATAGTTGTAATTGGCAACTTGCCGAAGAACTATCAATAAACGATGATTTAGAGTACTCGATGTGTCTCGATAATGTCACTAAGGAACTCTATGATCACCCTGATTTGTATATGCCTCTTCAATCATTTTGCTTGACAAAAAAGCAGGTACACGATCCGTGCGGAACGACGCTTGTCATCCCCGCAGGGATAGGGGGTGGAAAGGAGGTTGTCTACGGCAAAGGAAGAAAATCTCCGATACCCGACCACTTCTTGGAAGAGGAAGACGACGATGATAAACTTGCCCCTCATCTATTCAGATATGATGCGAAAGCACGCAATATGATGGAAAAGCATGGATATGACTTCAAGCTCGGGGAGGGTCCTTTCTTTGGTCGAGGTCCGCGAGTTCCACCTCGAATGGCCTATGTACCAAAAGGAAAACCCGATGATTATTGTCGCCACAAAAGAGGTTTAGGCTATGTCTCATCGGATGACGAGTGTGGCTGGCAAATCATCGACCAAATTGCTAACAAGGCTAGAAAAGGATACTCTTCAGACTCTTCGGCTTGGGATTCCGACGCTAGTCTTGGCGAAATGTTTAAAAAGCTAATGTCGAACATGGTCACAGTTGATCCAACGACAATAGAAGAGGATGACCAGGTGCCAACATGGGAAGATCCGTGGGTTCATCACTTAAGCATGTAGTACGGTGATAGGTTAGAACAAAGAGAACCTCCTACCGAAGATCAAGTAGTCCAAGTGAATATGGGAAGCGAGGAAAATCCAAAGCCGATATTCATTAGCGACAGCCTCTTACCCAAAGAGAAAGAAGAGTTAATCTCTCTTATCCGGGAGTACATCGATGTGTTCGCCTGGAATTATGAAGACATGCCAGGGCTCGATCCAAACGTAGCAGTGCATCGTCTCAACATTAAGCCGGATGTCAAACCAGTCAAACAACAACAAAGACGGTTTTGTCCGCAAATGATGGAGGCGATCGAAGCTGAGGTTAAAAAGCTCGTCGACTCAGGATTCATTAGAGAAGAGCAATATCCAGAATGGCTTGCCAATATTGTCCCGGTCCTTAAGAAGAACGGGAAGATCAGGATATGCATTGACTTCAGGGACCTCAATGCTGCTTGCCCAAAAGATGATTTTCCTCTTCCCATCACGGATGTTATCATCGACAACACGTGCGGGTTCGAGAGGATGTCCTTTATGGATGGTTTCTCTGGTTATAACCAGATAAAGATGCATCCAGATGATGAAAAGCATACCGCATTTAGAACGCCTCTCGGCGTATTCTGCTACACAGTCATGCCCTTCGGCTTGAAGAATGCAGGTGCTACATATCAGCGAGCTATGTCGAGGATCTTTCAGGAGCATCTCCGAAAGACTGTCGAATGCTACGTGGATGATCTGGTCGTGAAAAGTCGTAATAAGAATGATCACATTAAGGACTTGAAGACCATGTTCGACTTGATGCGAACTCATCAATTGAAGATGAATCCTACCAAGTCTTTCCTCGGACTGTCTAGTGGTAAATTCCTGGGATTCGTCGTCACCACCAAAGGTATTCACATCGATCCTGACAAAGTGAAGGAGATTAATGAATTACAACCGCCGAGAAACCTCAAAGAGCTCAGAGGACTACAAGGGCGATTGGCTTATATCTGTCGGTTTATCTCGAACCTTTCGGGAAAATGCCAACCGTTCTCCAGGCTCACAAAGAAGGGCGTATCATTCGTATGGGACGATGCTTGTCAAAAGGCATTTGAGAGTATTAAAGAGTATCTCTCAAAACCTCCCGTACTTGTTGCACCGAAATCGGGCAAACCGTTCTTGATTTATGTCAAGGCGACGAGCCACTCATTAAGTGCATTGCTTGCACAAGATGACGATAACGGTCACGAGCAGGCGGTGTATTATTTAAGCCGAACCATGGTAGGCACGGAATCTCGATACCCCATGATTGAGAGAGAATGCCTCGCTCTAGTGTTCGCCATCCAGAAGATGCGGCATTACTTGGTTGGACAGACCATCTATGTCATCTCCAAAGTTAACCCAGTCCGAGTGTTCATGACTCAACCAGCTTCCATGAATTGGCGGTTAGCAAAATGGGCCTTACTCTTGTCCCAATATGATCTGCACTTCAAACAGCAGAAGTCAGTAAAAGGGCAGGCCAACTGTGATCTCCTAGCAGCTAATCCAACTACGGACACCGCCGAGATATATGATGACCTACCTGATGAAACCCACGAAGTCAACGCAACTTCGCACCAACAAGTGTGGCGTTTGTAATTCGATGGCGCTTCCCGAGCGGCTCTCGTTACAGGTACTCCTGGATGTTCTAAGGTCTCCTCCGGAGTTGGGGTTGTCTTAGTTTCCCCAGGAAACCATGTGATGCCCCGAGCCTACTCATTAACCGAGCCATGCTCAAATAATGTAGCAGAGTATAATGCCTTGATTATAGGGCTCAATTTCGCCAAGGAGCTGGGTGTTGAGTATCTCGAAGCTTTCGGTGATTCTCAACTGATAGTTAAACAAGTCTAAGGGGAGTACGAAGTCCGAAGTCAGGATTTAATCCCCTATCACAAGATGGCGGTGGAACTAGCAGAATCGTTTGAAGGATTCTTCATCGAGCACGTTCCACGGTTGCAGAACACCTACGCAGATGCGTTAGCAGCTTTAGCTGTATCTCTGGCACAGCCTCCCGGAACAGAGCAGTTAATTACGGTAAGAACTCACCAACTCTTAGTGCCACTTTACGATGAAGATGGCAGGGAAGAAGAGGTCCAGGAGGTGCACATAACTCAGGCTGAGTTCGAACCCCGAGATTGGCGTTTCCCCATCATCGACTACGTCTTGCATGGAATCTTTCCAGAATATGTGAAGGAGAGAGAGTCAATCAGACGAAGAGCTCCAAGATTCTACTATAACACGGAGAATCGAACGCTATATCGCAGGGGGTACGATGGGCTGCTAGCACGTTGCTTATCAACCAAGGAAGCTGAAGAAGTGCTTAGAGAGGCACATGAAGGAGAGTGCGGCGTGCACCAACCTGGTCCCAAGCTTTATGATCACATCAGAAGAATGGGATATTTTTGGCCTTTCATGATGAGCGATGCAATCACATACGCCCGAAAGTGTCACGCGTGTCAAGTACACGCGAATTATATGCACCAACCTCTGGAGCATCTGCATCATTCGATTACGTCATGGCCGTTCGAGACTTGGGGAATGGACATTGTTGGTCTTATAAATCCTCCTTCAGTCAAAGGTGACCGGTTCATCCTGGCAATTACCGATTACTTCTCCAAATGGGCTGAAGCAGTTCCACTCAGAGAAGTTAAAACGAGCAACGTCATTGCATTCATCAAGCACCATATCATCTACAGGCATGGTGTTCCGAGACGAATCATACATGACAACGGTCCTCAATTTGTCAGCAACGCCTTCATAAGGTTCTGCGAAAAGTTCAAAATTCAGGACATATCGTCAACGGCTTATAATCCCACAGCAAACGGATTAGCTGAAGCCTTCAACAAGACTATCATAAAGCTCTTGTCGAAACTTGTGAAGGGTAACAAGAGGGATTGGGACGATAAGCTCGGCGCAGCTCTATGGGCCTATCGTACTACGGTACGTACGCCGACTGGCGCAACCCCATATTCATTGGTGTACGGATGTGAAGCCGTCCTCCCTTTAGAAATTCAAATTCCATCTCTTCGGATCGCTCTTGCAACCCAGATGACGACCGAAGAACAACATCAGAAACGCCTCGAAGAACTCGAGATGCTCGATGAAAAGCGCCTGGAAGCTCAACAGCATATTGAGTTTTACCAAGCCAGAATTTCTCGAGCCTTCGACAAAAAGGTTCGACAAAGGAGTTTTAAGGAAGGGGATTTGGTCTTGACTGAAAGACGTCCTATGATCCTTAACTCCAAGAAGAAAGGCAAATTTGAACCCAAATGGGAAGGACCGTTCGTAGTAGAAACAGTTTACTCGAACGGCGCATATCGCCTAGTCACCAAAGATGGTGACCGGCTCATGATGCCAATAAATGGTAAATTCCTAAAAAGATACTATCCTTAGTATCTTCAGAAAATTTTGATGTACCAGGAAGTTCCCGGAAGAATGCCGCATTGGGGTATTCTTAGGGATAACCTGGTCGCTGCAAGAGAGATGAACAAGAAATCCACATTCGAATCCCGAATGTTCTTGTTTGTCGGACTCTAACTCTCATGAGATGAGATCCAATCATTCGATGGATTAATCTTCCCTCACAAAACTTTCAGTGGTGTTTGACGATTCATAGTCTCCACCGCACAATCCCCACTTGGTCAAACCTTCCTACAGTTAGGACCAAAACCAAAATCTCCTCTCGATTCCCCCAATGAATGAGAGGTCCACTTTCAAATCGAGTGATCAAACCTTCCTACAGTTAGGATCATCTCAAATCACCACTTGGTCAAACCTTCCCACAGTTAGGACCAAAGCCAAATTCCCCTCTCGATTCCTCCAATGAACGATAGGTCCACAAATCGAGCAATCAAATCTTCTTACGGTTATGATCGTTCTCAAACTTTCCACTTGGTCAAACCTTCCTACAGTTAGGGCCACAACCAAAATCCCCTCTCGATTCCTCCCAGGAACGAGAGGTCCACTTTCAATCCGGACAACCAAACCTATAAAAGTTAGGGTTGTTCCTCTACTCTCACTTAGTCAAGCGTACCCTAGCCAAGACTGAGACCGAGTCACCACTTTTCGATGAACGAAAAGTTGCTTTTGCTCCTTTTTCCACCAAACCTATAAAAGTTAGGGTTGAAATCGGGCTTCTTCGGATTCAAGTGACCAAACCTATAAAAGGTACGGTCGTTTGAACCTTTCGATTCTCGGTGTGGAGATCCCACTCCTAGTTTCATCCTTAGAATCTTGGAGGTGGAGATCCTATCTCGAGTTTCCTTTCCTGCTGAAGATAGAATATAAAATTCTTCCTCTTCAGATTCAAATGACCAAACCTATAAAAGGTACGGTCGTTTGAACCTTTCGATTCTCGGTGTGGAGATCCCACTCCTAGTTTCATCCTTCGGATCCTGGAGGTGGAGATCCCACCTCGAGTTTCCTTTCCTGCTGAAGATAGAATATAAAATTCTTCCTCTTCAGATTCAGATGACCAATCCTATAAAAGTTAGGTTCATTTGAGCCTTTCGAATTCTGGGGGTGGGGATCCCACCTCGAGTCTCCTTTCCAGCTGGAGATAGAATATAAAATTCTTCCTCTCCAGTGCTGTGAGATAGAATATAAAATTCTTCCTCTCTCAGTTTGTCTTTCAAAAGACACAATCCCAAACTTCCAGTCCGCGCACTTTGTGCACGGGGCGGTACGGGATACCCTTCGTCATCACAACACAAAATCTAAGAAAGTTCACTCTCTTAGCACAACGTTACATGCGGAACGGATCTAGACAATTCGCATGCTAGCCCGATTCAAACGGTAATCGGTAAAGACACATCAAACCCGTTGAAGGCTGGGGGTTTGCCAAAAACCCCAAAGTCTATACCTAACACGTATAGCCGGTTTAGTCTTTTACCGATTAAAGAAGACACCAGGGTCTAAACCTGAGGAATTTTATCCCGAATCCTAAGAAGGGATAAGTCATCGCCTAATACGCGGTGCGGGGTGCCCTTTTCCCTATAAGAAACGGTGAAGTCTATGTGTTCAAAGTCATAGCATTGAGGGCTGGGGGTGTACCAAAAATCCTGTGAAAGAAGCAAATGCGGAGTCTCTAGTAATAGATCAAGCCAAAAGCATACAACAACAAGTTCGTTAGCCCGAAGGCAACTAACGGCTAAGAACATGGGACTCTAAACTAGAGAGCCGGTCCATGTAGCCCTGCTCAAGTTCTGCCTGCAGGCTAGTTCGGACAGAGTCTTCGGAACTGCTTAAGACCTCTGCGGCTTCACTTTGCAGCTTTATCAATCCCTCCTGTGTCGATCCCAGCTTATCGAGCGTCCATTCACGAGAACGCTCTAATCCAGCCAGGTCCTCGGCGATAATAGTAGCGGACTCTTCGGCGCGCCCCAAGGCCTCCTTCAGCCTAGCTATCTCTTCACGGGTGGAATCCAAGGAGCTGAGTAACTCGGCTCTGCTGGCGTCCTTCTTCGCCAGGGTAGCCCTCAGCTGTGCAACAGAATGCTCACGTGATCGAAGCTCGCTACCGATGGAAGATCTCAGGTCACGCCACTGCGTCAGCCTATCCTCCATCTGAGAGGATACAAAAGAGGAAGCTCCACCAGCCTTCAACTCCCTCAGCTCTCGGATCTCTGACTCCAGAACAGCGAATTCAGCAGTGAAGGAATCGGCCAACTCTGGGTGTCCTTCTTCCCTCATCATCATCATGTGGCGAGAAAAAGAATGCCTGAACTGATCGAAACAGTACTCTCTGTGAAGAAGCTTCTCGATCATGCCATTATAAAAGGTGGTAAAAAAACCCAAGGTCCATACGGAAAACGTCCCTGTCTGGATCGGTATCGACCAAAAGAGTGTGAACATGCTCGTATAGAGGGGATCGGGATCCTACAATCAACAAGAAGAGAAAGCTAAGGGACTATCAAATACAATCAGAAAACCCGAAGGGGAAGTTCGAGGTATACCTATGCCGGCGAAAGTCCCCTCGGGTTGAGGTCCGACAGACTCCGAAGTAACGACAGGATTGGTCATGGAGGGTATATCAACCCCCGTGGGCAAATCAGTCGTACCACTAGGCGGAGGTGGGAAAACGCCCGAAGCTATGGTGGTATCAGGCACAGCGCCTGGTCCTATAGTTACACTTCTTTATTAGTCAAAATGGAAATTTAGACAAGTAAAGAAAAGTGGGATGAAAGAAAAAGAAAATGAAAGGGAATCGGATATATACCTGTGAATGAACCACTCCCAAAGAGTGGTCTCACAGTCCCTCCGGAAGTCTATTCGGCCAACATGTCGGCCAATAATCCAGCATCGGGTTTCGAGAAACTAGGTACAGGAGCATGCCCCTGTCCCTCAAAACCTACATCCGGAAAAGCTCCATCCTCAGTTGGCTTTTCCATCACGACATCTGCAAGACAACCGAAATGTTGGAAAGATGCATAAGGAAATAGGGAAGAGGGGAAAAGAAATACCTGCAGCATGAGCAGAAGATTCTCTTTCCCCAATATCCGCTCTTGGGTTCGTCAGATATTCTGAAAGAGAGCAAAGCGCAAAATAAACATGAATTCCTTAACTATTGAGGAGGGTATCATCGAATGGAGATATACCTGAATATGGGACGGTGGGCTCAACATTACTCGCCGGCTCAAGATCAATGTTTAGATCAATGCC
>BQKN01060978.1:0-16929 GCA_022839385.1 Asparagus kiusianus | reverse complement strand
GGATGTACGGAATCACGAATTCATAGTTCTCAATAAACTCAATCCACTGTCGCTGCCTCTGGTTGAGTTCCTTCTTGGAGAAAAGATACTTCAAACTCTGGTGGTCGATGAACAACTCAAATTGCACTCCATATAAGTAATGCCTCGTGACTTCAGTACAAATATCACTACTGCTAACACCAAATCATGAGTGGGGTAGTTCTGCTCGTGCACCGTAAATTAGCATGAGGTATATGCTTCTACCCTCTGAGTCTGCATCAAGATGCCTCCTAAACCTACCAATGATACATCTGTGTAAATAACGTACGTCCTGTCACTGCTCGAAATAGTCAAAACCGGTAATGTAATCAACTTAGTCTTTAAAGTATCAAAGGCCTTCTGGCACTCTGTGTTCCAAATGAACTGTACACACTTCTTCGTAAGGCGTTCAAGTGGTGCCGAAATCTTTAAAAAGTCTAGGATGAACTTCCTGTAATAACCGGCTAACCCAAGAAACTTCAAATCTCTATCACCATCTTCGGCGGTTCCAAAACAAGAATTGCTGTAAACTTAACCGGATTCACTGCCATGCCCTCTCTGCTGTTGACGTGGCCAAGAAAAATCTAACTTCTAAAAACCAAAACCTGCATTTGCTGAACTTGGCATATAACTGATGCTCCTGAAGAGTCTGCAATGCTACTCGTGTTCTGCCTCCAATCTCGAAGATATGAGAATATCAAACTGGCCCATGAAAGGATGGAAGAACCCGGTTCATCATATTCATGAATACCACGGGTGCATTAGTCAACCCGAATGGCCTGACTAGAACCTCTAAAGATTCACATCGAATTAGAAAAAAATGGTTTTGGGAAAATCTATCTCCCGAATCCGTAACTATGATAACCAGAACGAAGATCAAACTTCGAAAAAAAAATACTACTCTCTCTACAACTAGTCGAACAAGTCATCAATCCTAGGTAATGATTACCTATTCTGGATAGTGATCTTGTTCAATTCCCGATAATCTATACACAATCTTATACTGTCGTCTTTCTTCTCCACGAAGAGGACCGGCGCTCTCCACGGAGAAAGATTCCAACGAATAAAACTCTAAGCTAACAACTCGTCCAATTGGGTCTGAAGCTCCCTCATCTTAGCTAATGTCATGCGATAGGGTGCGCGGGATATCGGGGCTGTGCCCGGCTGCAACTCAATGTAAATCTCAACCTCTCACACAGGAGGTAACCCAGGTATGTCCTGAAAGACATCCTGATAATCTGAGACAACTCTAGTCTCCAACAAATCAGAACTCTGATCCCGTCACATCTCCTCATCGATGAACGCCAGGAGTGACTCCGTAAAGCGATTGCCCTGAGAAGTGGCCACAATCATCTCGGACCCATTGGATGCTCGCAATCTGGCTATCTTCATGAAGATAGTCAGAACTAATATGACAGGATGACAACCAATCCATAACAAGGATAATATTAAACTCGGACACATGCAACACTATCAAATCTATAACAAACTCCGACTCACCTAGACTAATAATACACATCCTACAAATGCTCTCCAGAAGCGATACCCCACCTAAAGGGATGGAAAACCGATAATGGGATGTCTAGGGGCTGAGCTACGATTTGGAGTCTAGTCATAAAAGCATACGAACTGAAAGAACACGAAGCTCCCGAATCGAAAAGAATACGGGCGGGGAAAAAGGTTTATGAGGGACGTACCCTTCACAACTGATCTACTTGCTCCATTATCATGCGGAACTACTGCATATATTCCGCCGGTGGATAAAAACTGCTCTGCTGCTGGTGATTCGGACCATTTCTCTTCTGAGCTCTTGTTGGTGCACTGCGGCACTCTAATACCTTGTGTCCGACCTTGCGATAGTTAAAACAATTTCCCCTGAACTTGGGCTGTTATTGTGCTCTCTGATCCTGTTGGGATCCCTTCTTATGAGGGCCCTGCTGCTACTGTAGAGGTCTAGACAAGGGTCTCTTGTTCTTACCCTTGTCTCCGGTATGCCCTCTCTTAGCACTTCCTTCCTTATCCTCCTGAAACTTAGTCGTCCCGTTTTCTTGAAAAATGGCGGTTTCAGCTACTGATGGTGGTGGTGTAATATGATTCGCCACAAGCTCCTCGATTGCTGCTACCCTAGCAACTAAAGGAGCCAAAAGATCTATCAGATACTGGGGAGCCTGCTGCGGCTCAGGTAGCGTCTGATGTGGCTCGAGTGAAGTTTGTTGTGGTTCATCCTGTACAGGTCTCCGGGTACGTGGCATACCATATTCCGACATCTGAGCATATAACAAAAGAGTTCATGAGCCAAAATAGATATATATACATACATAACGTATCACCATACGACTTTCACAACATACTATATTCATATTCACACCAATACTTTAAACAAAAATAGTTGTCATAAAAAAAATTCTCAAAATTTTGAGATATACGCATATATCATCCTCACTCATACTAGGAAATTCTTATCGGACTCTATACATGAATCCTAAGAAACTCTATCCTAGCTCCACAACTCGACACAGGATGATCCTAAGGATACTGGAACTAGAGCTCTGATACCAACTGTGACGCCCCTGGGTTCACACAAGGCTGCAGTCCTCGGTGAAACCAAGAATGTCAAACCTGCCATGCACCATACCGTGCAATAACATGTTTCACCATCACAATTAACATCTCTCTAGTAGAGTCAACAACAGGTATAGGTGCAAAAGCAAGTAAAAGATAATACAAGAGATACTGATGAAATAAAAGAGATCACAATAATACTTCATCATCCAACATACTGGAATACAAAGTCAATGTCTGAAATGAATAGACTGAAGTTCTTAACAAATTTCAAATACAATAAGTCTGAGTAAAGGAAATAAGGCACACGGCCTTTACAACATCTAGAATAAAATCCTCAACAGTCTAAACAAAGTCTATAGTGGAGCTCCAAAATAAAGCATAGCTATAATAGATAGCCGAACACTAAAGTGTGTCGCCATCAACCTGCGACTCTCCGGGCTTCTGGCTCGTTACCTGAAAGGGGGAGGGACAACGAGCGTCAAAGCGCTAGCGAGCAACATCACAACCAACCCCAAGGGAGAGGGCTCGTTGTATAAGAAAATACAGTTATCACAAAATATATATGTATAAACAATTGTCCTAAAGCAAAGGGGGGTCTTAGTACTTAGGAAATTTCAACACGAGCATAGGTACGACGAGAGAAATAATCCAAACAAGGAAACCATCATGTATATACCTTGTATCTCAAATTGAAAACCCCTAAGTACCAAACCCGGAGTCTAATACGGGAATAGAAAAATAAGTAAAAGGAAATACAACCCATCTCAGACATAAATATAGTATTAAGTAATGACCTACATAAATACCATGTCGTATTCTATATAAGTGTCATATCATACTCACATGAGTGACGTGTCAGAAAACGATTAAGTGTCCAAAACATAGATTATATAAATTAAACGTCCAACTCATGGACTGCATGAAGTAAACGTCCAACTCATGGACTGAATATAACCATTGTCCAACGCATGGACCGGATGTGACCGTTGTCCAACGCATGGACCGGATGATAATGCATATCCAACACGAGGATTAAATAGCAATGCATGTCCAACACGAGGACTAAGTAAAGTGAATGTCCAACACAAGGACTAAATATAAACTATACAAGGTGTAGATGTTGAATATATATATACATATATATACGCAAAAGATACACATAGTCTCATGTCGCACGTACCTCAATGTGCGGATCAGTACTTTTGTCAAAAGTCAACTCACAGGTATAGGTAAATCACTAACATTGTAAATTAGTGTCAAATAGTCGAGGCGAACTCTCGAACGTGTGAAAAGTATACAACAAAACCAATAATACACAAAACCGTGCGGCGGTCGACCGCGGAGGTCACTCCGGTCGACCGCAAAAAGAGCAGAAACAATTCTGCTCAGCAAAACACCCAGCGGTCGACCGCCTCGTCCTCTGCGGTCGACCGCGAAGCAAACAGAATCCCAGTTAGGGTTTCTGTCAGCTTCGAACCACATACAAACTTGATGATTTCTACACTATTATAAATCTAACATTTCTAATATGTCATATAATTGAAAACAACGAACTGAAATAATTAAAATCTCGTCACCAAAGTCCCAAACACATAAACATGTATGATTTGAAAGTTTTAAATCAATAAAACAGAATTTACTCTTATTAAATTTATTTCAGATCTAAATCTTAGGAAAATAAATTTGTGGGTGAGCTTTTAAAATCTGAAATACTTGTTTTATGCATCATATACCATAATGATCTAGCATTTATACAAAAATACGATTTTAGGCCCAATAACACCGGATAAAAACTCAAATTTAAGCATGAAAACAAAAGGGGTGATGTTGGGCGAGATGTTACTCGCCTCTGATGGGAACAAGGGTCCTGAATCTGTAGGAGAACAATCCCTTCGCTGAGCACCGATGGATCTCACGAAACCCCACCGAAAATCCTTCGAAAAGACCCAAAAATGCCAAAATCCGAGCTAGGGTTTTGAGAGGAGAGAGAGAAGGGGGCTGTGGCTATTAGGGTTCAATAGAGGGTTCTGAGAGCTTCAAAACGAGTATATATAAGTAGGGTAACAACCGGGTTTGGTATAAATAAAACCAACCCGAAACAGAACTGAAACTAGCGTCTGTACGCTGAGCGGTCGACCGCAGCGACCACGGCGGTCGACTGCTCAGAGTTCTAGGCCATGCTCAGATTGGGGTTCGGTAAAAATGTTATAACTTTCTCATACGATCTCGGAATAAGGTGATTTAAGATTCATTGGAAAGCTATTGAAGAGACCTATAACTTTGGTCTTATACACTTTTCCAGATTCTAACTGAATCAGTATGAAAAACATTGAAATTCTCAACTGGTCAAAATTCTCAGATTATCACTATTTGCCTTTGTGTATGTTTTGTGTATTTACACTCATATATTCACAAATATACATTGAATTGATCTCAAATCAATTCCTATCATACTCAAACATCAACATATATTATTTTCACCATATAACATATTTAATTATTTATCACACTATATTCACATTTTCGGGGTTTTACACTGGTGACAATGGTATTCTTGGTAAGAAAACTTCTTTCCCAGCATGTTGTCCCTTTGTGATTTTAGCTTGAATTACATTGTAGTTAAAATCTTGACATACCATTCTTGTACTGTTGCACAGTCCATTAGTTGGATCCAAGCACCTTAGTAAAATAATTGGACAATATTTTTTCAATATGAGCTTGTGTGGCAGTAGTCCGTTAGGGAGCAGAGTGTTCAAAAATTCTTCTTGGTAATGATGATAAGTATCATCAACTGCTTCATCAAAGCTATAGAATTCTTTTCCTTCTCCTGGAAACCTTATTATTAGTCTATCATTTAACATATCAACATATTTATTTTTTATTGCAAGGATAGCTCTATCTTTCATATAGTCAATAGACTTGAAATTCTCATCTAAAGATGGAAAAATTGAATTTATGAGAGAATCTTCCGGTAGATCATCACCTTGATTCTGGATCAACATTGCATTAGACAGTTTTATGAGATCCTGGGTCACTGTTGGTTCATCTCCATTCCCAATCCTAAGAAAAAATTCATTGAATGTTGTGTCTGATTTTGTTCTCATATTTTTTGAAAGTTGTAGTTTGATTATTTTGCTCCACGAATGTGAGCTTACTAAACTTTCTCTGATAGTTTGTTATCTTGTTGAGTGAGGCACCACTGGTAAAACTTGTCTGAAATTGCCACCAAATACAATTACTTTTCCGCCAAATGGTTCATCTTGATCCATTAAATCTATTAGTGTTCTACCCAATGTTTCAATTGCAACGCGTTTAGCTATAGCAGCCTCGTCCCAAATTATTAGACGAGCTATTCTAATGAGTTTTGATGTCCCATCTTGCTTTGATATACCACACATAGATGAATATGTTGTTGAGATTTTGATTTTAAATCTGGAGTGTGTTGTTCTTCCACCAGGCATTATTACAGCTGCAACACCTGATATCGCTGTAGCAAGAGCTATCATACCTTGCGATCTTACTGTAGCAAGTAGAGCACGATATAAATAAGTCTTCCTAGTTCCTCCAGGACCGTCAATAAAGAAAACTCCACTTTTATTTGCTTCAACTCGTGTTAATATTATAGTGTATGCGGTATGTTGTTCATAGTTGAGCTTTGTTGCAGCATTTAGATCATCAGTTGGGATTTGTACATCTAGCTCGTCTTTTATTTCTCTTGGGTATGAACCTTCCTCTGTAATGGGTTTTGCTTATAAACGTGGCAAATCAAATTTTTTAACATCCTTTCCCATACTCTCTAAGTAGAAGTTAATATTGAGAAGAGTATCATTTATCACCGAAGCTCTAGTAGCATTAGGTTTTCTTAAGAAGTCTTCAGATAATGATTCAAGATATTGATCCTACAAATGATTAACATCTGTGGGCTCACAATGAACCAATATAGTTGCAAACAAACGTCGAAGTGCTGTTGGCATTTGGAAGACGATGGCTTCATCTAAGCACTCTCTTATGCTATCATCAGATTCCAAAAGACCTAATTTCTGGGCTGATTGCTTAAAAGATTTGCAATGAATACCATTTACCGTTAGTAGATCCTCAAATGATATCGGACACCTAACGTGAGTAAGCAATAGTTGCAAGTAATATCTCTCTCCTTCAATTGGATTAGCCTTATTCGACCTATCACTTGTCTCTGTTTTTTTGGACTCCAAGATTTTGATGTTGAATCCCAAACATAATATTCAGGAAATTCCACATATAATAACTCCTTTTTATGGTCCTTTTCATGTTTCTTCTTGTTACCTTCTTTAATTTTTTTACACAAAGTAAAAAATTCTGTAAGCATCGTCTTGGAGACATGTTCCAAGTGAATCAATTTCGATAGGTCTTGATGTTTCCAATAAGAAACATATTTCTGATTTGGCACGTGAAGTTGTAAGTTAATGACAGCCGGAAATATCTCAATAAGATGGAATTCATATATTCTCCAGAAAGCTTCCTGAGCTAATACCCATCTTGTATCTTGAAATTTTTTAATTTCATTCACAACTTTTTCACCTTCATTATACTCAATGTTTACTACCACTCTATCATGGCCTTTATATATGTACTTATAAAGGTATTTTACTGCTTTTATGCCTGAGCATATTTCAACATTGATGTGACAGTTATAACGTATCAGTAAATAGGGATTGTAAGGTACCACCCATTGATTATTAAGGATTTTGTTTCGAACCAACATTGTTCTACTATTTTTGCTCCTTTTATAAATTAGAGAAAACTCTCTAGGGTAGTGATACTTGCACTCGCCATTTTGCAAACATTCTTCATATTTAACTCTCCACAAGGGCCATGCATTATATGTTTTTTTACCAGTTCATATAGGATTGGATTTTCATACTAGTCTGGAATTTCTGTTGATACGTACTTATCATAATGATCTGATGATATGATTTTGTGCTTTCCCTTTAGAATAATTAACATGTGTGCATGATGCAACCCTCTTTTTTGAAACTCGATGACATGAACATGGGCAGCAACTTTTCCAAAAAATTCCTTTTTAAATAGCTGATCTTTCAGGTCTTGCAATTTTGCTCTAAATATCCTTGAGGTTAGATCCGGTCTATCATTATGTGTCTGTCCTGGATGTAGCTCCTCCATGATTTCTTCCCATTCAGGATTGCATGTCATTATGATGAAAATATCTGGTTTTTCAAATCATTGTACTAATGACATTGCATCAAGATATCTACGACGCATATCTCTAGGACCACCAATAAATAAAGATGGCAGCATTATTCTTTTTCTGACTTGACATACTTTTGCTTCCCCAGCAGCTACACTATCGACTATGCCTTGGAATAACTCTATTCTGATTTCTGATTGTTTCTTTCTAAAATAATCAAATCTTGTTGTTTCAAGCTTTATGTACATATCAACAGCATGTTGATGGAACAACCGACATGCCAATGTTAATACAGTAGATTGTCGAGTGTCTCTTATCTGGAACTTGTAACAATAATATTCTCGACATGAGACGCTTCCTGCCTTTGGTGCTTTAACACCTACAAGTTTGTAGGTTAAGTTAATTTTTAATGTTGTAATATTATTAAACAATTTTAATTATGATTTACCTTCCCTTTCTCGTTTAAATATGTCTTCTGCAGATGTAAAAATTTGCTGAGTCACTTGAGATGTTGTATTTAGTTGTTTTGAACGGCGAATATCATTTTTCTCCCTTCTTTTAATATTTTTGTGCCATCCAACATCTCCGCCTGGAAAGAGTAAAGGATACTGTAAAGGATCATAACAACCAAAATAGTACTTAATTTGATGATTCTTTCCAGAGTGTGAATGGACAACTATTTCTCTCTCATACGGAAAATTTTTATTATTTCCCTCTACCCAGATAGCTGTAACCTGATCCACTGTTGGCGAGTTGTAAACACGTTGATTTACTGTAGCATCTCTATTTATAATGATCTTGAAGTCTTCAAAAGATGGAAAATCATTTAGTTTCCGCAGAAATTTTGCATGTGGGTTTCCTTCTAATATATCCATCAATCTTTTAGTTGTAGTTGTACTCATGTTTGCATTATCTAATATTCCCATTCGATTTTGCAACTCATTCTCCGTATCGTAGAAGTAAAGTTGAAAGCAGGAAGACTTATTTTCTTCTGGAATTAGAGAAGGGAGATTATGATATATTTGTCCTTGTGCTCTAAATGTGAAAATACCCTTTTTGTTTGATACAAGCTCTCTATCAAACCTTGCCCCAAATGATGTGAATGAGAAAATGCTATTATACTTTCTTGTTTGTCTTCGAAACTCAATTGCCTCTTGGGTTTGTACTGTATAAAGGGCATATAACTCGTAATTAACATTCACATCTGCTAAGTGGATTTCACCATTGTGGCAATAGTATGCTGGTGACTCATGTTCAAACTTTTTTGCTCCACAAAATGAACATGTAATAAAGAACATACTGGTTCATGGTTAATTTGACCTAGAATAAAATAATAGTTTTTAGTGTTAAATAAATTTAGATATATAAAATCATGTAATTATTTTAATAAATTATAAAATTAATCTATGCAAACCTCCATGCTCATATTCTCGCTGTTGCGCTCCACAAAACAAATCAATCTTATGTTTTTGCTTGCTATTGGTACTACTGCCAGCAAAATCATTCCTTTTCCTCTTTCTATTATTATTAATGACCTTCTGAATATAAGTTCTCTTCTGGTTAACATTTAACTGATTATATTTGGTGTTTCTACTCTCATGTATTAGAATATGTTCTTCTGTGAAATATACTATTAATAAACATAAATACACATAAAGCAATAATAATATATATTTATGTTGAATTCAAACCTTTGTTTGAAGTCATTTGGAAGAAGGTACTCTTATGAAAATGTATAGTGATTATGCAATCCAAGAAGTAGAATGTAAATTTCTACAAGGAAATGAAAATTTAATGCGTTAAATTATTGATTTTATTTAACATAAGTATAGCAGTAAATATAATTTGAGAGAATAATTATATTTTAATTGATGTTCGAAAGTATTTAAGGTTTTTTTTGATAAATTTGGTACACTATACATCTGTGACGCCCCTGGGTTCA
Source organism: Asparagus kiusianus (assembly GCA_022839385.1). NCBI lineage: Eukaryota > Viridiplantae > Streptophyta > Magnoliopsida > Asparagales > Asparagaceae > Asparagus > Asparagus kiusianus. The sequence continues at coordinate 7,219 of BQKN01060978.1, read as the reverse complement.
CACAAGGCTGCAGTCCGAGGTGAAACCAAGAATGTCAAACCTGCCATACACCACACCGTGCAATAACATGTTTCACCATCACAATTACTATCTCTCTAGAGGAATCAACAATAGGTATAGGTACAAAGCAAGTAAAAGGTTTTATAACGAGTACTTGATGAAATGATGGAACATCGAATTAACACATCTCCTCAACCAAGTAAACTGGAATACATAGTCAAAGTCTGAAATGAATAACAAAAATCTGGAGATCTCAACATGTCTCAAAGTACATAATATCTGATACAGGAAACAAGGCACACAGCCTTTACAACTCTAGAACATAAACCTCTTAAGTCTAAAAATGTCTCAAGTGGAGTACAAAATAATATATAACAAAAAAAAGACAGCTGAAGCTAAAGTACATCGCCATCAACCTGCGACTCTCCGGGCTTCTGACTCGTTACCTGAAAGGGGAGGGACAACGAGCGTCAAAGCGCTAGCGAGCAACATCACAACCAACCCCCAGGGAAAGGGCTCGTTGTATACAGAAAATACAGTTATTACATAATAGTATAAAATCAGTATTCTAATAGCAAATGGGTTTTGGTACTTAGGAAATTACAACACGAGCATAGGTACGTCGAACGAAATAATCCAAACAAGGAAACCCTCATGTATATACCTTGTATCTCAAATTGTAAATCCCTAAATACTAAACCCGAGATCTAATACAAGAAACAGTAAAGGAAACGAATACAAACTCATCTCTACCGATAAGTGAAATCATGACAAGGCTACCGCAAGTGTCACGTCAAACTCACATGAGTGTTATGTCCGAAAACGATTAAGTATCTAAAACATAGACTGCATGAAGTGAACGTCCAACTCATGGACTGCAAGTACGAATATCCAACACATGGACTGAGTATAACCGATGTCCAACGCATGGACTAAATCTAACCAATGTCCAACGTATGGACTGAATATAACCAATGTCCAACGCATGGACTAAATATCATCAACGGCCAACACGGGGACTTTAGTCGCTTATAGTCCAGCACGAGGACTTTGTCGCTTATAGTCCAACACGAGGACTTTGTCGCTTATAGTCCAACACGAGGACTTTGTCACTTATAGTCCAACACGAGGACTTTGTAGCTTATAGTCCAACACGAGGAATTTACATGAACCATGGAGTACCACTAGTAGTGAAGTGTTTATTCCACTCTTATACATGTCTTGCTGTGCAAAACTAAACTTTGTATCAGGAAAATCATCTTACATAAATAACACATGAATTCAGTCTATGTATTTGCACACAGTAGGTGATTAAACAGAAAGAACAAAGAAAACAAGAGAAATTCTAATGAGTCGACTCATGCTTAATAATGAGTCGACTCATGCCTCATGGGTCGACTCGCATGCCGATGAGTCGATTGAGCAGATCGTAAATGACAACAGGAAACGACTTCGTGAGTCGACTCATGAATTTCATGAGTCGACTCATGACTTATGGGTCGACTCGTATACTGACGAGTCGACTCAACAGAAGCAAAAAAGAAACATCACAACACTTCGTGAGTCGACTCATGACAGTCATGAGTCGACTCGACCTGATGAGTCGACTCATGATAAGTCGTGAGTCGACTCACGGGGTGAAATCTGCATTAATAAGAATTGAACTTATTCTACTCGTTCCACATCTCGATTTTACTAGTATACATACATCTAGCCTTCAGTTTTAGGCTATTACACAGTGAGACAACATATATAGCATGAGAATCGATCACTTATATGTTAAACCTAACATTTAACCTTAAACATGAAGGAAAATACATTAAACCAATATAAAAACTTGTGCTTTTATTCTTTAAACAAAATTCCAGATCTGGGTTTTCATCAAAACTTGTTGGTGGAAGTTTTAAAAAATCTGAAACACGTGATCTTGAACTTTTCACTAGTAAGAACATCATTTTATATTCGAAAATACATCTTAGGCTCAACAAAATTAGTGAAAAACATTTATGAAAACATAAAAGCAAGGGAGAGGAGTTTGGTGAGATGTTACTCGCCTTAGATGTGATGGAAGGCTGTCCCCTTTGCTGAAATCCAGGAGAAACGCCGGAAAAATTCTTCAAAACGCCCCAAAACCACCAAGAACCCCTAGGGTTTGAGAGAGGGGAAGAGGGGCTAGGGTTTCTTGGGAGATCTGATGAGAAATGAGTGTTTTCGGGTGGGAAACAATATATAAGAGCCAAAGAAACCCGACCCGAAACCCACAAACCCGAACTGAAAAAGGCCAGAAAAACCCGATGAGTCGACTCATGACTTATGATGGGTCGACTCATGGTCATGGGTCGACTCATAATTTTTATGAGTCGACTCAGCAGAAGAAAATTGCAACAGGACTCGATTTCATGAGTCGACTTATGACAGGCGTAAGTCGACTCAACCTGATCAGTCGACTCATGACATGTTATGAGTCGACTCATGAACAAAAATCTGCATACTTCGATTTCTTTTGCACACGATTTGCAAACTTGCAACTCATCCTCATACCTGAGGCATATACACATGCTCATAAGCTCAAATATCATTTTCCATGCATGACCATGCAACAAAGATATTTATAATATATATTAAATATCTTTGTTCACTCATATTCACACTTGTAAGTTGTCAAAATCAACGGGGTCTTACATTCTCTCCCCCTTAAAAGAATTTCGTCCTCGAAATTCAGGAGTCATATCTAACTCGCAATAATACTAGAAAAGCACAACAAGGGTCTGATCCCAACCCGTACACATACACATTTCGTAATACATGAAAAGCACGATAAGCTATAGGAAATTTATAATTAACAGTCCAGAATGATTATATTCCCACTCAATCCTTAATCGAATGGAACTAGTACGTCGGGTGAAAAATCCAAACAAGGAACCCCCCATATATATACCATGTGTTCCATAAGATTATGAATTAGGCGGAAATATAGTCATTCTAGTGCTAAAATCTAAATTTATCCACACATAAATTCACACACATAATCATACATATAAATCAATCCACTTCCTCAATAGGTGTAGGAAGTCGCGCGCGACATAACGTATTTGCGCTCCCGAAAATCATCTCCGATGTCTACACTTAACCATCTAAAACGTAAATACTCCCACTTAACTCCTAACCAAATGGAACAAGTACATCGAGTGAAAAATCCAAACAAGGAACCCCTCATATATATACCATATGTTCCAAGTACTTAGGAGATGAGTGGTATTATCCTCATTTTAGTGTTAAGTATAAATATCGGGATATATATATATATAATACACACTAAGAATTCTCATTATAATAATTTTAATTAAATTACCTGCTCGAACAAGTATGGGTAGTCATGTCGCATGTCCTCCTCGCGCTCCCAAGAAGCTTCCTCAATCCCACTTCGGTTCAATTGAACCTTTACCAATGGGATCACCTTGTTTCCGAGTCTTTTGTCTTCTCTACAAGTATAGACCCTGGAATCCTAATAGAAGTCAAATCTCTAATGTGATCATCACTTACTGCTACTCTCCATCATGTAACATCGATGCTGGAACATCTAGTCCATATGAAACAACCCCAATAAGCTCCAAAATCCAAACTGGTCCAATGTATCTCAGCTCAAGCTTCTCTCGCCTCCCGAATTTGCTGAACGTCTTTCATAGTTCTATTAACTATTCAAATCTGAAACTCCAAATGTCCTCATCTCTCATCTGCATAGCTCTTTTGCTGACTCTGAGCAGCTAGAATCTGTTCTCTGATCAAATGTTACTTTCTCAGCAATCTGCCTCATTAGCTCTGGTCTAAGTATTAAACATTTCCCCGGCTCTACCTAATATATAGGCGATCTGCAATGTCTCCCGCACGTTACTTCATTCAAGGTCACACCGATTGTCGTTAGATAATGGATGTCCTAGACGAACTTTATCAGTGGAATATAATCCTCCCAGCTACCTTGAAAGTCAACTACACAAATCCGCAACCTGTTCTTCCAATATCTAATTTACTCTTTCCGTCTGACCATCTGTCGGTGGATAAAGTATATTACAGAAAGATAAATCTGTTACTCAAAAGAAATCTAGTAAACCTTTCCAAAAATGCAAAGTGAACACTGAAATCTCAATCTGACGCTATCGTATCTGGAACTCCATGAAGTTGAATAGTCTTTTGAATGAGTATCCTTTCATACATCTTAGTGGTATAGTTAGTCCTTGTTGGAATAAATGTATTAATTTCATCAGTTTATCCACTATCACCCAAATTGAATCATTCTCTTTCTTTGATTTCAACAATCCCTACGATAAGATCCATCGAACCGTCCGCCCACCCTACTCCGAAATGGTTAAAGGCTGACGTGATCTTGCTGGTCTCTGATGTTCCGTCCTTACTTATTTACAGATAAGATACTTAGCTACAAAATTCCGAAATCTTCCTACGCACATCACTTCATCCAAAAGTGTCTCTTTAGGCCCTTGAACATTTTAGGGGTCCTTGGATGTACTGATTCGCGAACTCGTAGTCCTTGGTAAACTCAACTCACCTCCTTTGTCTCTGATTGATTTTCTTCTGGGAGAAAAGATACTTCAATTTCTAATTGTCCGAGAATAATTCATACTGTACTTCATAGAAGTAAAGTCTCCATGACTTCAGTGCAAATACCACTGCTGCTAACTCCAAGTCTTAAGTGAAAATAGGTCTGCTCATGCGCTCTTGATTGCTGCGCGACATATGCTACTACTCTCTAAGTCTGCATCAAAACGTCTTCTAACTCTGACAATGATGTATTTGTGTAGACCACAAATGTCCTGTCGTTGCTCGGAATAATTAGAACTGGCGCTGTAGACACTTTAGCCTTCAAGGTATCCAAGGCCTTCTGGTACTCCATGCTCCAAATAAATTATACACCCTTCTTCGTAAGGCGTGTAAGAGGTGTCGCAATCATTGAGAAGTCCTGAATAAACTTTCTGTAATATCCAGCTAAACTCAAAAAGCTACGAATCTCTGTCACCATCTTCGGTGGTTCCCAATCAAGAATTGCCGTGACCTTAGCCGGGTCCACTGCTATGCCCTCTCTACTGATGACGTGGCCCAGAAATCTGACTTCTGAAAGCTAAAATTCACACTTGCTGAACTTGGCATATGATTGATTTTCCTGAATAGTCTTCAAAGATAACCGTAGATGCTGCTCATGATTTGCTCCCGGCCGCGAATAAGTGAGAAAATCATCAGTAAAACTATCACGAACTGATCCATGAAGGGACAGAAAACTCAGTTCATAAAATACTTGAGTACAGCGGGTGCATTGGTCAACCCAAATGGTGTGACCATAAACTCAAAAGATTCACATTGAATCAGGAAAACACGGCGTTGGGATAATCCTTCTCTCGAACTCGCAACTACAATAAATCCAAAACAAAGATAAATCTTCGAGAAATGTTGCGCTTCGCGCAGCTGACCGAACAGGTCATAAATCCTATCAAATCTGAATATTGACCTGATCAACTATCTAAAATCAATACACAATCTCATACTGCCGTCCTTCTTCTTCACGAAGAGGACATGTGCTCTCCATAGAGACAAACTCCGACGAATAAAATTCTGAGCTAACAACTCGTCCAACTGGGTCCGAAGTTCCCTCATCTCAGCTAGCTCCATGCGATAGGGTGTGCGGGATATCGGGGCTGTGCCCGGCTGCAACTCAATGAAAACCTCAACCTCTCACACAGGAGGTAACCCAGGTATGTCCTGAAAGACATCCCGATAATCTGAGACAACTCTAGTCTCCAACAAGTCTCAACCTCTCACACAGGAGGTAACCCAGGTATGTCCTGAAAGACATCCTGATAATCCCGTCACATCTCCTCATCGATAAACGCCAGGAGTGACTCCTCAAAACGATTGCTCTGAGAAGTGGCCACAATCATCTCGGACCCATTGGATGCTCGAAATCTGGCTATCTTCGTGAAGATAGTCAGAACTAATATGGCAGGATGACAACCAATCCATACCAAGAATAACATCAAACTCGGACATATGCAACCCTATCAAATCTATGACAACCTCCGACTCGCCTAAACTAGTAATACACATCCTACAAACGCTCTCCAGAAGCGATACCCCACCTAAAGGGATGGAAAACCAATGATGGAATGTCTAGAGGCTGAGCTACGATTGGGAGTCTAATCATAAAAGCATACGAAATGAAAGAACACGAAACTCCCGAGTCGAAAAGAATACGGGCAGAAAAAGGATTGATGAGGGACGTACCCTCCACAACTGATTTGCTACTGGTGTTGGGGTATATGGGACAATCTGTCCTTGGGGAACCTCCTGAACTGCTAGATCCTGCCCCTCGGTCTTCTGCTGCTACTGATTTGGGCCATATCTCTTCTGAGCTCTTGTTGGTGCACTGCGGCACTCTAATGCCTTGTGTCCGATCTTGCGACAGTTAAAACAAGTTCCCCTGAACTTGGCCTGCTGTTGTGCTCTCTGATCCTGATAGGATTTCTTCTTATGAGGGCCCTGTTGCTGCTGTAGAGGTCCAGACAAGGGTCTCTTGTTCTTACCCTTGTCTCCAGTATGCCCTCTCTTAGCACTTCCTTCCTTATCCTCCTGAAACTTAGCCGTCCTGGTTTCTTGAAGAATGGCGGTTTTAGCTGCTGATGGTGGTGCAATATGATTCGCCACAAGCTCCTCGATTGCTGTTACCCTAGCAACTAAGGGAGCCACAAGATCAATCAGGTACTGGGGAGCCTGCTGCGGCTCAGGTAGTGCCTGTTGTGGCTCGGGTGAAGTTTGCTGCGGGTCAGCCTGAGCGGCCCTTCGAGTGCGAGGTCTCCTACGTCCTGCCATCTCTCTGATCATAAGGAAATAAAGTTCATGAGTCAAAATATATACATATATATATGCGTAACGTATCACCACACGATTTTCACAACATATGGTATTCACACAAATACTTGAAACTTATACAAAAATAGTGGTTATAAAAAAAATTTCTCAAAATTTTGAGATATACGCATATATCGTTCTCACTCATACTAGGAAATCCTTAGCGGACTCTATACATGAATCCTAAGAAACTCTAACCTAGCTCCACGACTCGACACAGGATGATCCTAAGGATATTGGAACTAGAGCTCTGATATAAACTGTGACGCCCCTGGGTTCACACAAGGCTGCAGTCCGAGGTGAAACC